>PVLC010024670.1:0-24226 GCA_004027655.1 Graphiurus murinus | reverse complement strand
AAAACTTGAGTTTACAATCATTTAGTAAATGAAGAGCCAAACACTTCATTTTCCTATCCCATAACTCTTAAGAAAGCATTAGTAAATAAATATCTGTGAACAGATTAAGGGTAAGGCAGACCGGATAATAAACCACCTCTGATGTTCACACTCCCTGCATGTGACTCACTCCAAAAGGGTGAAACGGCATTGGAGGTAAGTGAACCAATAAGATATGAGCACTGAATCTCATCCTAATTGTTCAAATAAGCCCAGGATACTTTTTTGCTCATCATGGGCAGCAAACTATACACATTTTACTGAAGGAATACTTTGATAGAAGCACTTATTTAAGTTACATTGTGCATCACAACTATAAAATGGCTTGAACAGTTCCATTTAACCACCATTCATAAAGTGCAACTATGTAATATTCTGCATTTTATCTGGGGTATGATGAATATCAATCTAGACTAAAAATACCCCAGCTGCCAATTTCCACCACTTTTGAAAAGACCTAGATGTGTGAAAAAGGACTGTCCCCCATACAAAGAACCAATTTCACAAACCTACTGGTAAACAAATACATTTATATAACTGGAACCTCAGGATGCTAGAGTTGTACTCATTTAAAAAACCATTCAGCTACCTTTGGTCTTTAAAAATGCCTACACTGCAATATCCTAAAAATTATGTGCATCTCACAATGAAGAAGAGTGGCCTTGCAGTGCAGAATGAGGAGAGTACAACGTCACTGTGAAGAGTAGCATGCTATGGTTTCAAGGACATCAGCATCACAGCATTGGATTCTGTGCATCAGGATCGAGGTCATTGTTGCCAGAAGGGGGGTGGATGGGGAGGATATCCAGCTCATCCACTTGTGGAGTTGGGTGCATGACTACCAGCTGGTCTTGGGGAATGTCTGCAGCAGCTGCTGCCAGGTTGGTGATAGATTTACTTTTTACACACTGAAAGTCTACATGCCGACTCTTTCCTTCTTCCTTCTCCCAGGACATTCGAATAAAGGGTCTTTGGACATAGTTGTAAATGACTTCTGGGCGACCCCCAGGCCTTTTCTTTACTTTTTCTTTGTAGGTAGGATAACCTGGAGGAAAGAAAGGTTTCAAAAACTGAGGACACACAATTTCTTATCCAATTTAGTCTTTAAGAGCTTTTCTGATGCAGATCCTGAACAAACAGAAATTAAAACCAAGACGGGAAACCCATATTTAATCTACCTCGTCATTCAGTTCATCAGTCAGAATCTAAAATCCTACTAATATAATTCAGAAAACCTCCCACCACTCTTTCAGCTACTCAATAAACTAAGCAACAAAAAGCATTATTATAGTGGAAGTATGGAGGGGGCAGGTCCATACAATGGTATATAATATGGCACAGAGCTCAGGCTTTAGTCTGTCCTCAATATCCCTGAACCATTCTCACAGGATGATCTGGCTGCAATTTACTGCTACATTACCTTCTAGTTCTCCAAGCTTATGTTTCACCTTTATATTGCTCTGGGATTTTGTTTTTTTGTTTTTGTAGTACTGGGAATGGAACCAAAGAGTGTTCTACCTATGAGTTATACCCCAGCCCTATCTTATTTTGTTTTATTTTTAAATTTGAAACATGGTCTTAATAAATTGCTGAAGGCCTTGTCAAATTACTGAGGCTGTCCTCAAACCTGCAATTCTCCTGTCTAAGCCTCCCAAGTACTGGGATACAGGTGTGCACCAAGGCTAGCTATTCTGTGATTTTTATTTCCTTTTTTGTTAAATGACAACTCTGCAGCTAGTCCAGCAAGGCCAAAATTTAATCTCATATTCATTGTAACCAGGCAATTAATTTAAATTTGCATGTCCAAAGTAGCTTTCTCTAGTTATACCTTCTCCTTTTGAATCAGTCACTGAAAAGTAACTAGTAAAGACAATCCTAGGTTTCAGAAAATTGTCATTTACCTACCAGTAAGGCAATTTCTCCAAAGATAAACTATTCTTAGAAACTACTGCAAGTCCATTTCCTCTTTTATACTAGAAAATATTGCTAATCAGGACCAAGGATTAACAAACATATCTGTAGTGGGCCATAGTTAAGATTTCTGGTGTGTGGGCCCCATGTTTTCTATTGTAACTACTCAACTCTGCCACTATAAGGTATAATCAGCCACAGAGAATATACAAATAATTCCAATGAAACTTTATAAAATACAAGCAATGGCCTAGATTTGGCCCACATGTCAAAATTAGACCACAGTTAACATTAGAAAAGAATAGAACTCACATGGTATGGGCTCAATTAATGATTACTGCACAAGGGAACGTATGTAGATATCATTGGTAGCTGGTGTATTTATATGTGGAGTGTCTGTGATGGGAGTAAGGGAGGCCGAGGGGGAGGGATGGGGAGTCGTTAAGGAATGCTAAAAAGCTACTAAAAACCTGAAGATGTCTTCTTCATTTCACACTTTCAATCTATTGCTATCTAAAGAGATCAGAAACGTCTCCATCTCTATTCTCTTGTCCTCGATTCTAAAGATTTTTAGAAATTCTTTAAAATACCTATCACATTGCATTCCAATCTGTCCTCTACTCAGAATCACTCTACACAAAGGTAATCACATTGCATTCTTGCTTAAAAACTACCAATGGTTTCCTAATGCTTCAAGGGGAAGGTCCATATTCCTCAGCATAGGATACAAGGCTTTTTTACAACCTGGTTCCAACCTACTTAATCTCATTTACTATTAACCATAGAGCTCTCAAATACACTGTCCACATTAAACTTTGCACTTTTCCCTGAATATGCTTTGGTGCTTTTACACATAATCTTCTGCTGGTTCCCTCTAGGCCCACTCATCGCTGCAGCTCCAACCTATTTTCGCTCCTGGCAAAAACATTAAGACTCCCCACAGATTTAATCATTTGCTTCTTATGCTCCACAGCACTGCCATCATAACAATACTTACAGCACTAAATTGTAATTACCTTTTTCACATTTGAATCTCCCACTTAAACACTGACTTCCTATATGGCAAAGCTGGCATCTTTGTCCTTGTATTCCCAGTGTCTAGCACAGTGCCTGATATGTTGCAGGCACTAAACAAATATTGGAACAAAGAGTGAATGAACTACAAGGATACAACAGTTACAAGAGATAACCTCTTCCTGGATATCCATCTTACTGAGAACATTTTTTGCTTTAAAGGTAGTCTGTCCCTGGCTTCCAGATTTACCAGCCTATTCACTGAAAATGTAATGGTTTAGCAGCTATTGCATCAAAACATTGTAATACCAGGGAGATGGCTTAAAAGTGTTTATAGTCTATTGAGGGTGATGAAATTTGTTCTTAAAGTCAAAGAACATCTCAAATAGTAAGTGTATGCAAATAGGAAAGAGAGCCAAAGTAATGATGGAGGTGCGAAAATTTCAGAAAAGGAATGACATTCCAATGGCTTTCCTTGGGTGAATATTAAAGGATGAGCACAAACAAGAAAAGGGCGATATAGACAAAGTATCATTCTAAGGAGAGAATGCCATAAGGCAAGCTACAGAGGCAAGAACAAACATACAAGATGTGTTTAGTAGACTCTGAGACATGAATGATTAAAGCAGAGGGTCTGTACTAGAAAACAGTGGGAGGTAACAGAAGGATCACATGGGGAAACAAATTATGGGCTGCAATTTTTTTTTTTTTTTGGCAATGCCAGAGATCGTACCTAGGGTCTTGCTATGCACATGCGATACAAAGCACTCTACCACTGCTCTATATCCTGAGCTCTAAATCTCTAGTTTGTTAAATCTTACAGAGAGCATTTTGTGCACAGCTCCAGAAAGATAGAATTGGGAAACCAAAGCTTTTCTATTTAGCTGAGCTTTCAGCAATAAGAGCCGATCCTTACTATTATCTTGCTGTTCCTGTTCAAGATGCAGAGAGTAGTTATTCATAATCTCATTTAATTAAAGACTTCTTATTTAACCTTGAACTTCCTGTATTCTAAAGCACTATACTAAACAATATTAACTCAGGGTTTTGGGGGTTTTTTTGTTTGTTTTCCCCTTAAACTTCAGATTCTGTACAAAGTCTTAGTTAAATACTATGACAGAGCTTTCCATTGAATACAGGCAAGGTTCCTAATGATGGAAGTAAGGCCATATCTAATATAGTCTGCTGGATGGAGTAACAAACCCAAGCACTCCTAAAAAGCCTTTAGAATTAAACCTGATGAGGCTGACAACGTTCCATCAAGGGATAGGTAAAGCAAACAAAATTTAAAAACCTCTAAAATGTGCCTTTCAGTGAAATTGTAGTGTAGAGAATGATTTAGGAAGTAAATGCTTTGCCAGCCTCCACTCCAGACACTTTTTAAACAATATACACCAATCAAAAAATCCTGCTTATAATTAGTGCACTGACCTTAGGTCTGACTAGGGCAGTATCTGAATTCAGCAATATCTGCATATATGAGTATGAAGATGGCATCACAGAATTAAGAAAGCCAGTCTTATAGTCCATCATCCCTATTCACACACCCAAGTTCTCTCTTACCCTCCCATGTCTCTTATATACCAACCCAATCTAGCTTCCATGAAAGCCAACACATATATTTAACATAAATATATTTATATATTGTATTTAATAAAAATATATATCATAATATTCTATAGGGTTTAAACTTGGCATCTATGTTATATATGTACATATAATACATATTATAATACATACAATATTCTAAAATCAGACTGTTTTTAGTGAAGGACTTGGAATTGGGAAGGCAGACAGGTAAATGGAAGGAATGAAAAAAAATGACTAACTTAGAAATCTGAATTTTTTTCTTTTGTCTCAGAAATATCTCAACACTTCTATTAGGATAGAAACTATTTTTTTTTCATTTGACTTAATGGAAAAATATAGCTGGTGGTCTACACATTAATTGAGAAGAGAAAGGAATGCTTCAGAATCTAAAAACAGTTATTAAAGGAACTGTAGAGGAGCCTATTTAATTACTGTTCTGCCAGAATCAAGACCAATTATCCAGGCTTGAACTATATAGGCAAATAATATTGTATACAGACTCTTTTTAAATTCCCATTTAAGCTAGACATGGTGGCACATGACTGTAATCATGACTGAGACAAGGGGATCACAGGTTTGAGGCCAGCCTCAGCAATTTAGCAAGACCCTGTTTCAAAATGGAAAGAGATTTGGCAAGAGCTCAGAGGTAGAAAAGCCCCGTGTTCAATCCCCAATAACACACACACACACACACACACACACACACACACACACACACACACACAATTTATTCATATTATTTCAAAACCACTCAGATTCTGAAACCACAGAGACCTGTATTCAAGTCCCAGCTGTTATTTATTCTCATAGAGATAATGAGTCAGGCATCGTAGTGCATGCCTGTAATCCCAGTAATTGGGAAGCTTAAGAGGAGCACAGGTTCAAGGCCAGCCTCAGCAACTTAGCGAGATCCTCAGTAACTCAGTGAGACTGGGTTTCAAAATAAAAAATAAAAGGGCTGGGGCAGGGGATAGCTCAGATGTAGAATGCCCCTGGGTTCAAACCCCAGTACCAAAACAAAACAAAAAGAAACAAAAATGGAGATAATGGTTAGAAAACCAAATAGTCTCATTTAAAAGGGAAATTCTCTACAAGAATATCAGCTAACGAATGTAAAAGGAATGACAGAATAAGAAGATGCAATACCTAATAAAATTACTGATTCAGGCAAGAATTATCAACCAGTATTTATAACCTTTAGTTAATTGTTAGTGGAAAGTTGAATATTCTTATGGTGTCAGAGATCAGCTCAATTTAATGGAAGGATCAGACTGTCACAACTTAGTCAAGATTTACAATTTATTTTATTTTATGTACTAGGGATTGAACTACTCAGGGACATTCTACCTCTGAGCTATAGTCCCAGTGCTTTTTATTTTGAAACAGGATCTCACTAAGTTGCTGAGGCTGGCCTAAAACCTGAGCTCTTCCTATCTCAGCCTCCTGAGTACTGGAATTATAAGCCTTTAAATCTAACTTAGAGTTTATAGGGAGTACAGAAGAGAGAAGAATAAACAGGACAAAGTAAGGAAGTAGATAGGAAAATCCAGCAGCAGGACAAATGACCCAGACTCTTCAGTAGAACCGTGCCATAAATAAAGAAATATTTAAGACTGAGAGATTTGGCAAGGTGGTGTGGCTGAGACAGGAGGCTCGCAGGTTCAAGGACAGCCTCCGCAACCTAGAGAGACTCTCAGCAACCTAGCTGGACTCTGTTTCAAAAAAAAAAAAAAAACAAAGAGCACACAGGTTTGATATAGCAAGCAGTTAGTTATAAGCTGTGGTCCTGGACTAGAGCCTGGTTTGGAAAGACCAGCTATAAAAGACATTTTGGGGGGACCAATGGGGAATGATAATGCAAAATGATACTAGGGGATTATTCTTCATTATGATGGGTGAGATAAATTATTTTTTTGAAAAATATTAAAATATCCAGAAGTGGAATATTGTGATATATAATGCACTATTAAAAGTACTTAATGGGATTAATGATAAGTAGTATTGTCACTAGGCCCTTATGATTATATGAAAATTCACTTAGGAATTCAGCTGAAGGCTTAGCACACTGCTATGATTTCCTTGTAATAAAGAAAGAGGTTCTAATGTTCAGTAACTAACTTACATGTAGCTTTTATATAAATCACTTATTCACTATCTGAGACCCCCTATATGTATGCTAAGCACTACACCACGTTAGGTATGCAACTTGAACTCTCTCACGTAGTTCACGCCCATGACTGAACAATGTTATACAGTACATTGTTCGCAGAGGTTCCAAGAATATTTCAGAGGATTTGAATGATAAACAGTAGTGGCCAAAAAGCAAAGAGAAAATAAGGTGGGAAAAAGATAATTTCTAGTAAATCTCATTTGATTATCATGGCCATCCTCTAAGATATACAGTACATTATACCCACTTTAGAGATACAGAAAATGATGCTCAGAAAGGCTGAGAGACACACCTTAAGGCACGTGGCCAGTATACTCACCATCACCGAGGAGACCCTGTATCTTCTAATACTACAATACTTGTATCAACATTCATACCAACTGTATCTCTTTAAATCTCCTCCTCACTTCTCTAGTTTCAAAAAATAGTTTTTAATTCTATTGGGCTTCAAAATTCACCAGTAGGCAAAGAGCCCTGTCACTGTTACGGGAAAGTACACACATGCATGCCCTCATACACCACATGAGCTTTGTCAAAAGTGAATTAGAGCGACCTATGGCAGAAAAGACAAAATCATATCTCTATATCACTAGAGAATCTTATGGAATAAATAATGTCTAATGTCCTTAAGATCTATTCAGAAGAAATATATATATATATATATATATATACACACACATATACATATACACATACACACATAGGCATACATACACAGTTATGAGGACTGGGCCCAAAGGGGCATTCTAACTCCAAGCTATACCCTCAGCTCTTTTTATTTTTTATTTTGAAACAGAAGCTGGCCTCCAACCTGTGATCCTTCTGTCTCAGCTTCCCAAGTACTAGGATTATAGGCATGTATCACTGCGCTCAGTTTTGATTCCTGTTATTTATATACATCTTCTGCATAAGCATTCAGTAATCATTTGTCAGAGTTTTTCTCAAACTGTTCAAACCATATACTAAATAGGATCCAATTTTTCAAAAGAAAACTAATATAAATTTCTTACCTTCTATTCCCAATCTAATCTTCTTAAGACCCCTCTCCTTCAAAACTGATTTAGCCACATCTCTGTTTTCAATGTACTTGAAAAACCTATATAATTTTGTGCTATAAATAACTGGAAAAAAAAAAAGACAGTATTTCATATTAAAATCACAGTACTTAGAGATGAACTAAAGGGGCCTGAAACCCAAATAATGGATGCACTAATGCCAAAGGATGACTAGCCAACATGACAGGACAATATTCAGTACAGTTAATGTTGAAGCAAATGTCTATTTAAGTGGAAACAAGAAAAGCTTTGATAACCAATCAGGTAACCCAATCCATAGGAAGAATCTCCTTCTGAAAGATACATTATATAAGCCAGGCGTGGTGGCGCACGCTTGTAATCCCAGCATTTGGGAGGCTGAGACTGGAGGATCCGGGTTTGCGGCCAGCCTCAGCTGCTTAGTGAGGCACTCTGCAACTTAGTGAGACCCCTGTTTCAAAATAAAGAATAAAAAAAAAAAATAGGACTGGGGGTGTAGCTCAGAGGTAGAGTGCCCCCAGGTTCCATCCCCAGTACCACAAAAAAAAAAAAAAAAAATATATATATATATATATATATGTATATATACACACTTATTATATGGAATCTGCCCCAAGTTTCAAAAAAGAGAATCAAAAGAAGATATCAATTTACACATCATTATTGAGTAGGTCAAGGATTTTGCTAACATGCCTACAACGTCTAGTCTGGAGAGAGAATGACTGCCTTGTTCCAGGAGTACAAAACAGATACATTTTACATTTCATGGATTGAGCAACTATTAATAATTCCCCCAAAGGCAAAGACCCTCCCCACACACTGCTTTCCATTCAGGCAAATAGCCCCATTTAAAATTGATGTTAAAAATGGCAGATTCGAGCATGTTCTGCCGAGGTTAGTCTGTTTAGAGCAAACTGGCTTTGCATAGAACAGACATTCCACTGACAACATGTTGAGTCTTCCAAATGTGCTGGGAACTTCAGGGAGTTAGATTGATGGGCCTTCCTCGCCTTCTCTCTTTCAGGTGGAGTTATTTGCCTTAAAAGGTGAACTGCAGAGGTTTTTTCAAAAAAAGATAAACACACTCACAAACCAAACATGCTGGTTTAAGAGCTTATTAAGGAAAATACATATACAAATTCTACTCTGTGATTACTAAATCCTTAAGATTACTTGTATTTTAAAATAAAGGTTTTTTGACGTGTCAGAAAGGATAAAGTCACATTAAGGAAACCAGGCTGAAAAGTCTCTCTCTAGCTCCTCAACTGTATCTTATTAAGGTTGCAACATAATGGCACAAAATGTAGCATAGGCAAATTAAATAAAATTGTTTTCAATCCTTTTAGGTTTTAAAACTTAAAAATTAAGAAAATAAAAAAAATGAATTGGAAAGTTGAAGAATAGAAAAGAAAAGCCAGCTCTATTATAATTCCTCTATCATTATAATATTTCTGTGTTCTATAGTTAGCTCTATTTTCTTAGAGTCAAATCTTTTAAAAACTAAAATATAAATGACAAGTTTCTTGATTACTCTTTTTTTTTTTTTTTTTTTTTTTGCAGTCCTGGGGATTGAACCCAGGGGCATCCTACCTCCAAGCTATACCCCCAGTCTTATTTTTTATTCTTTATTTTGAAACAAGGTCTCACTAAGTTATGGAAGGCCTCCCTAAGTAACCGAGAATGTCCTCAAACCTGTGATACTCCTGTCTCAGCCTCCCAAGTCCTAGGATTACAAGCGTGTACCACCACGGTTCATTCCTCTTTCATAGAAGAAAATAATTTATTATATTTATTTTTATTTCCTGTAAACTTATTTTTCCTGTGCTCTGTCCCACTTTTAATTCCACATATTATTATAAAAAACCATTGTCAGGAAAGAGCCTGGGACTGAAGAAACAGCAAGAGAAATGACTATTACAACTATCCACAAAAGAATCCCAACACTCATTTAGATATACCATGCAAAGGAAATATTGAGTCAATTCTGAAAACTGCTACCCTAACTTGTGTTAAAATAAACCTCTTTTTAAGAGGTTAACAAGAATATGACTTGGAGTCAGCTATCTTCAGAAAAGAGTATGTATAATAAAAAAAAATCTGATATTAAAGGGTTTTGGTACTTTTTAAATTTCTACTTGTTAAACTAATCCTGAGTCAACAGACTCAGTACAAACATGAAGCAGGGCTATTTTATTAAGCTTGAAAGAGCCATTTTTTTCAACTATTATCCATCTATGAAACTGCTCAAAAATGCTAATATTGGGCTAATCAAGAAAAACAATATAAAACAGATTTTCTAACAAAAATATCAAGCGACTCTAGTCAGGTATGGTGGCACATGCCTGTAATTCTGGTATGTGAGAGGCTGAGACAAGAGGCTTGCAAGCCTCAGCAACTTAGCAAGATCCTCACTCAGCAACTCAATGAGACCCCATTTCAAAATAAAAAATAGCTAGGCATGGCTGTGCATACCTGTAATCCCAGTACTTGAGAGGCTGAGAAAGGAGGATCTCAGATTCCAGGCCAGCCTCAGAAAACTAATAAGACCCTGTTTCAAAATGAAAAAGTAAGCTGGGTGTGGTGGTGCACGCTTAGTGAGGCCCTCCACAACTTAGTGAGACCCTGTTTCCAAATAAAGAATAAAAAAATAGGGCTGGAGCTGTAGCTAGGAGGTAGAATGCCCCCAGGTTCAATCCTCAGTACCGCAGGAAAAAAGAAAAAGTAAAATAGGGCTGCTGGTGTAGCTTGGAGGTAGAATATCCCTGGGTTAAATCTCCAGTACCAAAAAAAGTTAAAAAGGGCTGGGGGTATAACTCAGTGGTAGAATGTCCCTGAGTTCAATCCCCAGTATACAGGAAAAAAAAAAAAAAAAAAGACTTTAAAATATAAGTTTGGAAGTGGAATAAGAGAAAAGGCAATGCTGCTCAAAACAATGTTTTGGTCAGATGGTCAACAAAGAGCAAAACACTTCTGTGCATGCCAGGGGTAGGTTTTTTTTTTTTTCTTTTTTTTCTTTTTTCTGTACAGAGCCAAATGGTAAATGGTTTGGGCTTTGCAAGCCATGCAGCCTCTGTTGCAGCTACTCAGCTCTACCATGATAGCATGAAAGCAGCCATAGGCAATACATAAAACTATTTTTAAAAAACAGGCAATGGTCTGAATTTAACCCACAGGCTAATGTGTAGATTCCCTGTTGTATGCCAAGAGTTTGATGTACTTTCTTTACACAAAACCTAACCTTCGATTAATATTATAAAAGATAAAGAGATAATATGTGATGATTCACAATACTTACTTTGTGAATACTCTTCCCCCATCTGTGGTGGATACTCCTCATCCCAATCAACGACATCATCATCTGTAAGCACCACTATATGGCATTCTCGTTCTCCACTCTGAGCACTAGCTACCATCAGGGGGAGGATCATTTCTTCCAGATAAAACTCAAATTGTCTACGAGCACCATCATTTGATAATTCATGCATCAGGGCGCCTGAAATGAAACCCATAAAAATATCTTGATTTTTTGGCTGTTAAGTAAAAGCAGAAGCAAAATACAAATAAAACACCAGATTAGGCCAGGATCTACTTTGGGGTCCTACAGAGGATATACTGGTTATTCTTTAATCACTAAATCTTTTCTTAAAGAGTTCTTACAGAAAGTGAGAGAGAAGGCAGCTAGTAGTAGAGAACAACCACATTCAATGGATGAAGAATAAGGTAGTAATCAAAAGCTAAAAGAAGGATGTGGAAAAGCTAAAAGAAGGATGTCTAAGAGCCAAAGGAGAGAGTCAAACAGAAATGAGTGACTTAACATTTAACAGCGAACCCTAAAGGAAATGTGCCTTTAAAGATAGAGATGCCAGAAATGTCACTAAATTTAACACTGTTCAAAATCTAGCCAACTCAACATGACAAAAAATAAATTAAAAAGTGTTACTTACAACAGGGTCAATCATTTAAGAATACATGAGAATCAAATGAAAAGCTACTAGAAACAAAGAGAGTTCTGTGAGGTGCCTAAATGCAATTGTGCAAAATTCAGTAACTTTCTTACTAAATGTTAATAGTAAATTGAAACATATTCTACCTATAGTAACAAAAATACAAAAATATCTAAGGATAAACTTAAGCCAAAGCAGGATTATAAGAAGAAAATGACAAAACTTTAGCAAAAAGACAAATAAGTGTGAATAAATGAAAAGATATAGTATTTGGAACAAGAGTTAATATGTTAATGAATATGTTAATTCTTCTAAAAATTAGCTTTAAGATTTTTAATGAAAAGCTCAATTTTTAAGTGATAATTTTTTTAATGTCTAGAGTACACAGAATTGGATTTGAGTATGTTTGAGTCTGATAATTATTGTATGTACAGAGGGGAAAACGATACCAGGGTAAAGTAGGGTCCTAAAAAATATGAGAGCATAAAATAATTTATTAATTCAACAAATAAGTTTATGAAGTCCTTACTATGTGCCAGGGACTATAGATACAAAGTCAAAAAGGTACCCTGTTCTCAGTCCAAACTGGTTTATTGACACAACTGAAAAACAGAGTGAGAGTAAAAGTGAGAGCTAAGGAGAAAGATAAAGAGGAAATGAGAGAAAGAGAAAACAAATGAACAAATTCCATCTCTATACTTCAGTGACTAAGATAAGGTGCTGCCTCTTATCTGCCTTTCTCAACAGGCATGGACAGGGCTAGGGATGAAGCTCAGTGGTAGAGCACTTGCCTGATATGCACGAGGTTCTCCAGCACGACACATATGCATGCACACACACACAGAAAGGGCTTGGATACAACTTCAGTGTTTTGGTCTTTGGTTGAGGTCCCATTAGCTCCTGCATTAATAATGCTTTTCTTCTTAGGCCTACTGAATTAGTGCCTTGTCTAAACCTTATTGTATAAATATACATTTATACAATATATTTATGTAGTAGGTGCTTTAAAAAAAAAAAAAGCTATTTTTCATTCCACTTTCTTGCAAGGACACTTTTAGCTCTAAGCCTTCAATACTGAATTCAGCTCTTTTTTTTCCGGTACTGGGGATTGAACTCAGGGACATTCTACCTCCGAGCTACACCCCCAGCCCTATTTTTTATTATTTATTTTGAAACCGAGTCTCACTAAGTTGCGGAGTGCCTCACTAGGTAGCTGAGGCTGGCCGCAAACCCGGATCCTCTGGTCTCAGCCTCCCGAATGCTGGGATTACAAGCGTGCGCCACCACGCCCGGCTCTGAATTCAGCTCTTATTTTCAAAACTTTTTCCGGATTACAGTGCTTGCCTGGGAAGAGAATGTGGACACTGACGTCCACTCCCTAGACAGGAGCTACTGATTACCACAGATTTCCTTTACTGTATGTTAAGTTCTATGACAGACATCTGAGAGGTCAGTTCCTCCCTGTTATCACCTCCTTGCCTCTGAACATGCCATTCTTTTTGGCTAGAACACACTTCCTCTCCTTTCTTCTCCAAAAAGCTTCCCCAACCACTAAATGAGTTAGGTACAGCCCCTAAGTGCTCTTTTAGCACCTTATTTTTCCTCTAACATACTACAATTTACTTGTCTGTCTTCCATAATATACTACATGTAGGGACTTTTTTTTTGGGGGGGGTTGTCTTTTATATACCTAATACCTGATGTAAAGTGAGTACTCAATAAAAATGCAGGATAAATAACTACTACACAACCATTAAAAAGTTGTTATTAAAGGTTATTTACTAATATGCTTATTTACAATATATTTCCATGTGGAAGCATTATAAAAGAGTATGTACAATATGATTTTTTAGTATTTCTTCTTTTAGTTTGCTTTCTATTTTTAGATACTTTTTTTTAAGCATCATTATTTATACTGCATATCAGGTTTATTTATTTAATCTTCCCAACAACTCTGGGAGGTAAATAGTTTAAAGTTGAAAGGACTAAGAAATAAGGATTTAAGTCAGGTGTGGTGGCATACCCTTGTAATCCTAGAACTTAGGAGGCTGAGACACGAGGATCGCAGGTTCAAGGAGAGCCTCAGCAAGTAATGAGACTCTCATCAACCTAGTGAGACCCTGTTTCAAAGTAAAAATAAAATAGGGCAAGGGATGTACCTCAGAGGTAGAATGCCCCCCCCCGCCAGTTCTAAAAAAAAAAAAAAAGAAGAAGAAAGAAAGAAAAGAAAAGAAACAAGATTTAAATATCTTGCTTAGAAAACCTAAGTCTCTATTCAATGGACATTTAGTCCTTAGGAAAGTTCTTCTTAAGCGACAAGCCTAGATATTTTAGTGCAAAGTGTCCTTCTGAAAGTCAGTAAAGACATATATTTGCAGGAAAAAGATATTTTGGGACTCAAGTAAACACCTGCAGTATTCTTTTACATTTTTACAAGACCACTTCTCATAAGATTCTATATAGTTTTTTTTTTTTGGTAAGGTCTTTGAGAATCTCTAAAACTTTAGCAATATTAAAGTAACCTAGAAACAATTACAAATATTACTTAAATGCTAAAAGTCCAGGAAAATCATATTATACACATTTTACATAAAAATTCTTATCTTTAATTCCATAACAAATAAGATACTTAATAGTGATGATAAATTATGTCCTAAGGATTATAGAACTAAAATTGATATCATCTATTAGAAATTCTAGTGTTTTTTTTAAATCTGAGAGTAACCAAACGTCAACATCTAATAATATGAAGTTTAATTAAAATGGTCCCAAGAATAAAGACACAAAACTCAAAAGACAAGGAATTATAATGCTCATGGTTACAACTAAAAACCATTCTTTGAGACAGGAAAAAATAGCAACTAGTTCAAATTTACAATTGTATGCTCCTATTATCCAACTATTTGACTTTAAACCTTTAAATATCATTTATAGAGAAATTAGTTCAGAGATAGATCTACTTCTACCTACTGATATTTTTATGGGAACTAAAGAATGTATGGCAAAAGTAACATGATACTTAGGGACAGATTTAATAATGCTACTAATTTTCAAAGAGATCATAACTAAGTGTGAAAAAGGATAGTTATACATAAGTATACAGTAGGTGCCTTAAAAACTTAATCCTTCATAGAGTTCCTAACATACCAATATTTGGGAAGGTACAATACCACTCTGCCAGGCTAGGGTTGAGCTAAGGTAATGAAATAAAAATGCACTGGGGCTAGCATAATGTTATAAACCACATGTACAATTTTTCTTTTTCTTTTGTGGTACTGGAGACTGAACCCAAGGACATTCTATTTCTAAGCAACTCCTCAAGCCCATTTTTTTTAAAAAAAAATTGAAACAAGGTCTCACTAAGTTGCTGAGAGCCTTGCTAAGTTGCTGAGGCTGGCCTTGAAACTGCAATCCTCCTGTCTCGGCCTCTCAAGTACTGGGATTACAGGTATGTGATACCACACCTGGCTACAAAAATTTTTAAATGGCTCCACACTGTGTACAGGATAAAAAGTAAGAACATTAGTTTGGTGTTTGAAGTCCTTCCATGATCTGGTCCCCCTATTTACTGGCCTATTTCCTTCTGGTCCTGATATAAAATCTACTCCAACTTTTTTTTTTTTTTTTGCAGTACTGGGGATTGAACTCAGGGGCACTCTACCTCCGAGCTATACCCCCAGCCCTATTTTTTAGTCTTTATTTGGAAACAGGGTCTCACTAAGTTGCGGAGTGCCTCACGAGGTAGCTGATGTTAGCCGCAAACCCGGATCCTCTGATCTCAGCCTCCCAAATGCTGGGATTACAAGCGTGTGCCACCACACCCGACTTGCTCCAACTATTTCTAAAGTATACCTATTACAACTTTATTCCAAACACCTGAGCTCTGAGGATAATCTTCTGACTCTTTCTAAATTGCTCCTATTCATTTTTTACTACCTGTCTCCTCTGAACTCTTTTCTAACCCCTCTGATCCACATGGTTTCCACTTCTGAACTTTTCTACTTAATATCCAACTCAATTTATACTTCTCATATACTGTTTTGACTTTTTTGGTAATCACCTCTTTTCTCAGGCATCGCATAATAGTAGGTGCTGCAGAGGTGATAAGAGAATACCAATCAAAAGCTGGGATTCCAAAGTTCTAGACTCTGCTCTAATACTATGTTTAAAGTGCTTGGATGAAGCCACTTTAGTATTATATATGAGGGCTAGGGATTCGGTCTATGAATTCCTGTTTATGAAAATTATGTATGATTTTCATTGTGTTCAAGATTACTCATGTAGTAATACATAAATATTATAAAATTTTAGATGATATGATCTAAGTGATGAAGCCAAATCATACTCAAACAAAGCCAAGGCTCCCAAACTAGGAAAAGACTGTAACAAATGATACTGGAAGCAGTCCAAGGACAAAATTTGGGAGAGTTCATTAAAACAAATTATTTAAGTTAAAAAATCTGGAAAATAATACAAAGAGATTATCCAGAACTCTGCAGTCTTCCATAACCTTACGATACCAGAGTACTTTACAATTCAATTAAGCAAACACTGAAGTCTAAGTAAATAGTATACTTGTAGGCTTTGCATTTCAATATATTGTAACTACAAAGCACACACAAAACATCATACTTACTGAGATCTCTACATTTAATAGTACTATATTCAAAAGAAATACAAAGATAATCGCATGCTTCTCTCAGTTCAGGAATAGATATGCCATCAGGACAACGGATTATTCCTGTCTTATAGTAATCCTGAAAAAGAGTAAAAAAAAAAAATTTTTTTTCATAAAATACCCACAGCACAAGTTAGCCAAAACTTATTATTAAGGTTGGGTTGGTAGCATTTCCAAAAATAGCAGAGCTTTGACATTTTTAACTATGGAATTTTAAAGTTAGTCAGAACCACGGTTTGCCTAGCAACTTTTCCATTTTACTAATAGAGATAATTCAAGCCCAGATAGATTCACTGACTTATCCACTCATATAATTATTTAACAGCAGAGATAAGATTAGAACTCAGGTCTCCCCATTACCCTATTCATTTCTCCTCTCTACTACACCATACCAGTTCATGTATTTTTTCCCCAGAATTTGTTTTTCTATATAACTACCATACAGTTTTAAACTTTTTAAAATATAAACCTTAAAGGTTTTTAGTAAAGAATTATAAAGTCATATGCAAGTATTAAGATATGTAAGACAAAATGTACAATTAGATATTCTTACTAATACTATCATTTGGTATTTCTGTATTATTAGTCATTACCAATTATTTCCAAAATCTACTTTAAAAGTTGTTAAGGACTGACCCCAGAATAACAGATGTTATTCTACAGCTGAACTATAAAAATTCTTCCTTTTAACTCCATAGTGGATCAAATGGAAATATGGACAGCTAAAAATGAACTTCCCCCCAAATAAAAAAACTGTCTCAACCTTTCAAATTTTGAGCTTCTGAACCACAATAACCTGCAACATAATTGCTAAAGTTGTTGTAAAATTTAAAAGTTGTTGTAAAATAGAAGCAAACATCTTCTGATACTTGTCTAAGAACTAACTTGATCAAGATCAACTACTTTTCCTGTTCATCTTCTACCTCAGGATCCTCCCTCTCTTTTAAGGGAACTATATTTTCACACTGTGGTATAAACTGTTCCTATAAATCAAATTTTTATCAATGAATTGAAATTACAAATAGGAATTCTAACATTAATTCAAATATTCCTTTAAAAAAAAGTTAAAATCTCAAAATAGAAAAGTTTAAAAATAAAATGCTAACCAGTACATTCTGGAGATGATTTTTAAATGTTCATAAGTTTCCATATTGTTGGTTTGAGGAAGTAAAATATTATAATCCAACTAGCCACATTAATTCTCAGCAAAAATGATTGCCATATTGTATTTAAAGGAATTAAGATTATCACTAACACTTGAAAAAACTGCCTATGCAAACCTAAGTTGAATTTCCCTGTCTTATCTTTCCAAGGTCATAAAATTCATTTGTTTGTATCACGGTATCTTTTTCTACTAAAATAAACATAAGCAGTAGTTAAGAAAAACAATATTTTGCATACCTACAAACAGATAGCCAAAAAGAACTTTACTTTCAACCCAGGCACCTACCAAAGAGGGGCCTTATGATGAAGTCAATGCACGTAAGAAACACTCACTCACCAGAATAGCTCGAAACACAGTGGAGCCAATTCCCTCTGCCACCTCATACTCTCCCTTCTCATTGGGACGTGTAAAGTTATGTTCTCGGCCAGATCCAAACATTCTATGATAGCAAAAAGTTAATAAACACACCAGTAGAATACTTTAGTCCAAAGAGAAAATCAATTTCATGTAGAAAAGTGAAAAGGAATTATATTTAAGTACCAAATTGTACTACTAAGTTAGTTCAAGAATTTTTATTAGAAATTCGGGCCAACATTATAAAGGAATATGAAAAGTACTTTGAGGGGATTGGGGATGTAGCACAATGGTAGATTGCCTAGCACATGCAAGGCTCTGAGTTCAATCCCCAGTACCACAAACACACAAAAAGACAGGAATGAACAGTAGTAGAGATTCCTTGTAAGCAAGAATAAAATTAAATGATAAAGTTCAGAAGCTAAAACAACTTTCCAACTCTTTCTCTTCAAGAGAAAAAAGAAAAAAGAAACCATGTTATCTGTGCCCTCTCCTTAATCTGTTGTTTTCCACGTAAGGTTAACACTATAAGGCAGAACATACAGCAAGCTAAACCAGGAAAAGCAAGATGATAAAGGCAAGTTATACTGTTTTACATTTCATAAACTTAACTCTAAATTTAAGAAATCCTACACACACACACACACACACACACACACACACACACACAAAAGCAATTGAATGCTAGATAGCTAAGAATAAAGAAGTGGAGATTAAAAGTTTAATTAAAAGAGTAAAAAGCTCTTAATAGTCATTTTTAATGTAAGAAAAATACAAATGGGTTTGTTTTTTCGAGTCACATTATTGGCCCTTTAGCAGCAACTATTTTAAAAGGAGACAATTTGCAAAATATGTCCTTTGCAATGAAGAGTTCAATGCACTACTGTTAAAAAAATTTTTAAATCATGATTTTAAAAGTTGAATCTCTGAATTCAATTGTACCACTATTCCCAAAGTAAATATAGTTGATCTAAGTT
Source organism: Graphiurus murinus (assembly GCA_004027655.1). Classification (NCBI taxonomy): domain Eukaryota; kingdom Metazoa; phylum Chordata; class Mammalia; order Rodentia; family Gliridae; genus Graphiurus; species Graphiurus murinus. The sequence continues at coordinate 5,350 of PVLC010024670.1, read as the reverse complement.
TTTTATTCAATAATTTTCTAATTTAAATGGTTTTCTCTTTTGTTGTAACACAGAAACTCAGGAAGAACAAAGCTTTTTTATTTCGAACTTTCCAAAAGAATGCCAACTGCTTTCCAGTTCCCATGAATATTAATTTTCATCTCCAAAGACATGCTTTAGTCAACTGACATGAAAAGAAGCTTTCACTGATTAAAAAAAGAAGACAGTCTTTCAAGAATCAAATGTCGCACAATTTTCTTAGATGCTTGAACTTTTCACAAAAGGAGAAAAATATTCTTTTCAGATCAATATGAACACGTTAAAAAATCCTAAAAACAGCTAAACAAAGTTTCAAAAACCTGCTTCTTTACTGTTTTAAACTTTAGGTAAAAATAAAGGTTGCTTCCATTAATAGTCTTTTTGCTTAGACTGTAGCATAAACTGTGCCACACTATAAATCAAATTTTTTTCAATGAATTGAAATTACAAATAGGAATTCTAATATTAATTCAAATATTCCTTTAAAAAAAAGTTAAAATCAGCCGGGCGTGGTGGCGCACGCTTGTAATCCCAGCATTCGGGAGGCTGAGACCGGAGGATCCAGGTTCGCGGCCAGCCTCAGCTACCTAGTGAGGCACTCCGCAACTCAGTGAGACTCTGTTTCAAAATAAAGAATAAAAAGGGGCTGGGGGTGTAGCTCGGAGGTAAAATGCCCCTGAGTTCAATCCCCAGTACCGCAAAAAAAAAAAAAAAAAAAGTTAAAATCTCAAAATAGAAAGGTTTAAAAAGAAAATGCTAACCAGTACATTCTGGAGATGATTTTTAAATGTTCATAAGTTTCCATATTGTTGGTTTGAGGGAGTAAAATATTATAATTCAACTAGCCACACTAATTCTCAGCAGAAATGATTGCCATATTGTATTTAAAAGAATTAAGATTATCACTAATACTTGAAAAAACTGCCTATGCATACCTAAGTTTTAAATTAGACATCAATAGTCTAATTGCTTCCATCAACAGTCTCTCCCTACAATACTAAAAATACATAAAACCCCATAATTCAGGTACTTTTCTCTCATGGATATAAAGTCTAGTGTCAATGTTAAAAGAAAATATTTAGCTACTCAAAATGTTATTCTATTTTTTGTTGTTGTTGTTGTTTTGTGGTACTGGAGATTGAACCCAGAGGCATTCTACCTCCAAGCTACACCCCCACCTCTATTTTTTATTCTTTATTTTGAAACAGGGTCTCACTAAATTGTGGAAGGCCTCACTAAGTCGCTGAGGCTGCGACTTAGTGAGTCGCAATGAATCTGCGATGAATCTGCGATCCTCCTATCTCGGCGTCTCAAGTACTGGGATTACAAGCATGCTCCACCACACCCTACTTATTCTATAATCTGATACACTAACAGATCACATATGTACACAGAGATCACATAAGCAAACTAGAAAAATACACGTTTTTACCTCATATAAACTTCTGTTTCATTTATCTACCCCTTTATTTTAATTGCAGTCAAAGATAATGATTTTACAGTCAAAAAGTACTTGATGCTTATTTTGGATATGTTAAAAAATCAAGTGTATAGTGTTTATATCCTTAGATTGTAGTTCCCATAACTATAAGCTTCAATCTATTACTGTTTACCAGAATGAATCAGAAAACTTTATCAAGGGTACTTGTTAATGACATTCTCCCCCCAGTATCTACATTAAAGTGACAACTTATGCTGACTTTACAGCTAACCAAACTATTACTTTTCTTTAAAAGATACTGATACTGTGACTGGGGATATAGCTCTATGATACAGCATATATCTATCATGTGTGAGGCCCTAGGTTCAATCCCCAGAACTGCAAAGACGACAAAATAGAGAGAAAAAAAGAAAAAGAAAAAATACTATTATCTTTTCTATATGGTAGTTGAATTTGGGAACTCAAGTGCAGAAAATATATCATTGTTAACTAGATTCAATCATGGTCTCAATCTGTAGTAATCGTTTAGTACCCTGACCTTAATAACTAATATATTTGCTATTTCTACTAGTACTAAAAAGAACATTAGAAAAAAACCCAAGCTCAACATTCCAGTTACAGTAACTTAAATAAGTAACCTCCAAAATTCAGTTCTTTCATTTGTAAAATAGGAATGCTACATTTCAACAAATAATTCTTATAAAACTTAAATGAAAAACTAAAATAATAGTTGTAAAAGTACTTAATCATTAGTAATCTAAAGAACAGAAATAATACAAACCTGCCCAACATTGTATTTGGCTGTGCAGTAAAAATGGATGGGTCTACAACAAATCTAGTGTTGTCTACTATTAGTGTAACTCGTTCTGATGTTCTTAGATTCCGAGCTCCTTCTTTTGCATTTTCATATACAAACACCATCTCCCCAGATGTCTTACAGCTACCATCTGAACTTGACTGACTACTGTTTCTGCTGCTGTTCCCAGTGCTGCAAATGGAACCATTTGGGGATGCTTTCTGAGGACGAGGACTGCTTGGACGAGAGGAACTATGATCTTTTTCTCGTTCTGAAATAAAGATGTTAAAATAAAGTTATGCCAATTTTCTAAATAAAATTCAAGATCTGTAAATATCTTTTTAAATGATTAATTTAGAAAAGTTTTTAAATCACAGCATTTATTTCACTTATTTCAAATAACATTTTAAAAGAAAATAATAAACTTTAATTTATTTCATAGGACTAAAACCCAAACATCAAAATGTTTTCTAAAATCTTTATTTGTAGACTTTTGAAAATAACTGTATTACTGACTAATATTGATCCAACCTATATCAAAATTAAGGTAAATTCCTCCATTTAAAAAACCCAAGGAACTGAATATTCTTGCAAGTCAAATACATACACATCGAAAGTCAGTAGAAGATTAATAAGAATTCCAATTTAAACTGGCCTAATTACTAAAAAGGATAACACTATTCTGAGAACATAAAGTACAAACTTTGGAATCTCATTATGTTAACAAGGTCACTCTAAAACCAGCAATATATCTCACAAAAGAAAAACCCATAAGGAAAATTTTTTAAAAAATTGACTAAGGGCAGCAAGAAGTATTTATTTTTTCAAATGATTTAACAGAATTTCAATATCTATCAAATAAATTTGCTTTAGCAGCTTATGATATATTGCTTTCTTCTCACTCTGTTTGTTGAAAAAAAACTACAAATGCTTTTGAATTCATAATTATTATCAATAGGTAGAAAATATTGATAAAATTCAGAAAATTTTTTTCAGATGCTTTAATATTCTACAAAGGAAATAAAAACTAAGATTTTGTGATACGTTTTATTTAAAGGCCAGATCACTAAACTTTAAAGGTGACCTAAAAATGCACCTCCATCTCTTCAGCTTCTTCAGCTTTTGCCAAGCTCCTCCATGACTCAGGCTACTTAGAACACTCTGTACAGCATTACTGATTATATAATTAGGTTTGCTATATCTCCAGAGATACTCTGACACCTCCTTTTTATTGCCTGTTTCCACATGCTGGTGGCATCCCCAAAGTAAAATTTACTCAAGTAATAAAATAATTTATTATATTCTGCTATCCTGTTCTCAACCACTGAACTCTGCATGTAATGAACTGTCAACTCATTTATACTTCTGTCAATTTTTGGTTTATAAATACTAGTCTGTCTTCAAGGACCTACTTAGATATTGCAAATTTCTCTATATAACATAGATGATTTTGATTTACAAGAGACTATCAGAAACTACATCATACAGTTAAGGTATTTTTTGTATCTGTGCTGGGGGTCAAACCTAGGGCCTTGTGCATGCTAAGCTGGCACTCTGCCACTGACCTATGTATGATCCCAGCCCAAACTTTTTTTCCCAGGTGCTAGGGCTTGAACTAGGGCCTTGCCCATGCTAAGCACACATTTTACACTGAGTTATACCCCAGCCCAAGTCAAAATATTTACTTTGCCCCTAGAGGAAAAGGAAAATCAACAAGCTCATATTGCTTAGCCACATCTACTTCACACCGGTGGCTTTACAGTCACAAAATGTATTCACCTGAGGTAATAATGTTCATTTATAGTAATGAGTGGGAAGGAGGAAAAAGATTAGAGCTAGTTACTAGGAATGTAAAATACTTCACACTTCCCTTTCATTTTCTATTTTTATTATTACATTTGAAACATGGTCAAAACTGAGAATAAATAACTCCAAGATAGTTATTCTTTTGTTAGCCTGATTAACCACATATTCCTATCAATAATTTACCACAAACTATTTTATAGTAAGCCACTGCTCTGGATCTCATAAGATAAAAATTAACTTGAAAATTTGCAAAATATACATATCACAATTTCAAAGGCATTTCAAATTTTTTCTTTTATAAGGCTGTCCCTGGATCTTAAAATAGTCACCTTTAAATTGCATTTGATAAGCTGTTTTTCATAGACAGAATCAAGCTTAGCTAAGATAAAAACAACTGAATAGATGAAACTAATTTTTTTCTTAGGTATTAGATACAATTCAATGGCATTGCTACTTAAAAAAGGTAAATGCATGTCTTTAAGAACTGGTGAGGAGGCTAGTTGATTTTGCATACCAACATGGTGCTGTCTTGTTGGAGAAGTAACATTTCTTATACAAGGAGTGAGTTGAGACTCTGTTCTTTCATGAGATGAATCTCGTGATCTGTCACTTGACCTCCGTCTGTCTCTTGATCTCTCAGGTCCCCCACTAGCACCATGCAGACTCATTTTGGGGTGGTCCACTCCTCCTTTAACCACTCGCGAGGGAGTGCTAATAAGTTGGAAAGGAAAATTAGCCAAAAAATTAACAGAAAAATAAGATACAAAACACTTTCAAGAAAAATACAAGTAATATAAAAATAATATTTTAAGTACAATAATCAAGTGCTACTTTCCAATTTTGAAATCTAATTTATATCAAACTCTTAGGCTGTATAAAGTCTGGAATACTGTGTCTGTACAGATCATATAATTGAACTCAGTTTTTTTATGAATGAGAAGACTAAAACCCAGAAATGCTAATTGACTTTTGAGTTAGAAGAAGTAATAGTAATAGGTCATCCTGATAAATCTTAAATATTACTCATATGTTCTTTTGATTTCTTTGTGTGTGGGGTGGTGGTGGAAAGTACTAGCTTCTGGAAATTAAAAAATTAAGGTATGAGACAAAGTAACTAGTTTCCTGTCAAATAAAATAAATCTACATGCTAACTTAAAGTAACTCACATTAAGAACTCTTTTCAAATACTGAAATTGTTTCTCTGAAAAACTTAACTACCTTAATTACATAAAGTTATAGAATTTTTAAAAATTTAAAACCTCTTATATAGAGTTAATTTGTTCAAGAGA
>PVLC010024669.1:14198-24501 GCA_004027655.1 Graphiurus murinus | reverse complement strand
TTTTTTTTTTTTTTTTTTTTTTTTTTCGGTACTGGGGATTGAACCCCAGGGCATTCTACCTCCAAGCTACACCTCCAGTCCTATTTTTTATTTATTTTGAAACAGGGTCTCGCTAAGTTGCAGAAGGCCTCACTAAGTAGCTGAGGCTGGCTGTGAACCCGGATCCTCCAGTTTCAGCCTCTCAAGTACTGGTATTACAAGCATGTGCCACCACGCCAGGCTAAAATACTTCTTTTATTCCTGGGATAAAACCTTTTTTTTTTTCATGCATTATCCTTTGGTAATATATTGTTGGGTTTGATAAAGTTTGGTTTAAAATTTTTACAAAGGATATTGGTCAGTAGTTTTCTTTATAATATCTGTCTTGTTTGGTTAACTACAGCTTCATTTAATAGATGAAAGTCTGTTCAGGCATTTATTTCTTGGGAGAGGCTTAGTAGTTTTAGTCTGTATACTTTTTTTTTTTTTTTTTTGCGATACTGGGGATTGAACTCAGGGGCATTCTACCTTCGAGCTACACCCCCAGCCCTATTTTTTATTCTTTATTTTTGAAACAGGGTCTCACTAAGTTGTGGAGTGCCTCACTAGGTAGCTGAGGCTGGCCTCGAACCTGGATCCTCCAGTCTCAGCCTCCCGAATGCTGGGATTACAAGCGTGCGCCATCACGCCCGGCTAGTCTGTATACTTTTATTGGTGCATTGGAATTACACATGATAGATTTCAGAGTGATAACGTTCATACATGCACGAATCACTCAGTGTATTTCCTTCTGTCTCCCACTCTACTCCCTCTCCCTCCTCTCCCTCTCCCTCCCCAAATCCCTTCCACTATTCTACTGGTCCTGAGAGGGATAGTAGTTTCTTTTTTTCTGCAGCCTTTTGTTTTTCATAATTTCTTGTCCACCATTCAGTTCTTAAACTAGCTTTTGAGCACAATCAACAACATACACTTATTTGTGACTTTTCTGCCATTATTTTGTGGATTGGGTGCTGGGAGGAATGTTGCAGTTTGTGCTCAGTCCACCATTCTCAGTCTGAAACACATATTTTTTATTAATGTATTTTTCTGTGGATCTGGGGATTGAACTCAGGGACATTTTACCTTTGAGTTACACCTCCAACCCTATATTTTATTTTTTATTTTTTTTGAAACAGGGTTTCACTAAGTTGCAGAGGGCCTTACTAAGTAGCTGAGGCTGACTGCAAAGTATGATTCATTTGCGATCCTCCTGTCTCAGCCTCCCAAATACTGGGATTACAAGTGTGAACCACCACATCTGGCTTGAAATCAATATTTTTTAGTGGTCACATTAAAATCCACAGTAAAGAGCCGGGCTTGGTGGCACATGCTTGTAATCCCGGTACTTGGGAGGCTGAGACCGGAGCATCTGGGTTCGTGACCAGCCTCAGCTACTTAGTGAGGCACTCCGCAACTTAGTGAGATCCTGTTTCAAAATAAATAATAAAAAATAGAACTGGGAGTGTAGCTCGGAGGAAGAATGCCCCTGGGTTCAATCCCCAGTACCACAAAAAAAAAAAAAAAAAAAAAAAATCAGTGAAGGTAAAATGACATACATATTTATGCACTGAACTATATAGCTTTCTGCCCTTGTGGCACAAAATAAGCTGTCAGTAACTGAAAATACCATCTACTGTGAGTGGCATTAATCGGGGGCATTAAGAAATCATTTAAGCTGGATATGGTGATGCATGCCTATAATCTCAGTACTTAGAAGGCTGAGACAGGAGAATCACAGGTTTATGTTTATGGGCTGGCTCAACAACTTAGTGAGACCCTGTTTCAAACACATACACGAAGGGAGGGAGGGAGGCAAGGCGGTAAGGTAGGAAGGCAGGAAGGCAGGCAGGCCATTTAGATAAGGTGTCAGCAAAAGTAAACATGTTGTTTTCCAAGACTTTGTTTTTGTAAATTACATTTTATTAGAATGTAGCCACACCCATTTTATGCTATGATTGAATTGCAACAGATATCTTGTGGTTTGCAAACTCAAAATTGTTTACATGCTCTCTTTACGAACAGCAAAAAAATACGTAGCTAACTATGACGCATATGTGTAATACCAATACCTGGGAGGGTGAGACAGGAGGATCACAGCTTTGAGGCCAGTGTGTGATAACTTAGCAAGACCCTATTTCAAGATAAAAAGGGCTGGGGCCATAGTTCAATCCCCTGTGGTACTAAAGGTCCAATCCCAAGTACCACCAAAAAAAAAAAGGTTTGCCAAACATTGATTGAGACAATAATTTGCTGAACGGTTCTCCAGCACTAAAATAAAATGTCAAGTCCATTTCTGGCCTAGAGTTCCATTAAACTACCAATTTGAATCTGGCCCTGTCTGGGTTGGATTTTCATTTTCAAAGATTCTGTGTATGTTTAAGAACACTTTGGACTCAATTATTTTAAGAACACTTTGGACTCAATTATTTTGAAAACAAGTGACCTGGTATCTTATGAAGACAGTGCTGCCAAATAGTAACTTGCAGATGCATTCATTTACTTGTTCTGTATTCATGGTAAGGGAACATTTTTAGGTCAAACAAAGATCATAAAATTTAAGCTTGTAAGGAAGGTACATAAATACTTCATATGGTCTTTTTTTTTTTTTCCTTTTGGTACTGGAGATTGAACCCAGGGGCATTCTTTTTTTTTTTTTTTTTCTTTTTTAATTTTGAAATAGGGTCTCCGTAAGTTACTGAAGCAGACTGGCTTTTTGAACCTGTAATCCTCCTTTCTCAATCTACCAAGTGCTGAGATTACTGGTGTTTGCCACTGTGCCCAACATCAGTCTTGATTAGCATGGCTTTCTTGGATATGCCTGCCAAATGTAGATAGGAATAAATTGTGCCTTTCAACCAGGGCAGCCTTATTACTTCTACCCATTTTATTTCTGCAGGCAGCCCCAGGGGGACAGGCATCTCTAATGAAAATATCTGACAGCACCTTGAAATCTGCACCAGCCACTTCACAACTCTCAAAGCCTGGAACCACAATGCTTAGAGTAGCCGGTGGGGTTATCACAACTGCTACTTCTCCCACTGTGGCCCTCTCAGCAAATGGTCCTGCACAACAGGTAAGCTTTAGCAGAGCAGTAGAAAATCGTGATGATACATGAAAGAAGGATATCTAGCAGGAATAGTGTGCCTTTTAAAAAATCCAGCGTGGAGCCGGGCGTGGTGGCGCATGCTTGTAATCTCAGTATTTGGGAGGCTGAGACCGGAGGATCCGGGTTCACGGCCAGCCTCAGCTACCTAGTGAGGCCCTCCACAACTTAGTGAGACCCTGTTTCAAAATAAATACTAAAAAAGAAATAGGGCTGGGGGTGTAGCTTGGAGGTGGAATGCCCCTGGGTTCAATCCCCAGTACCACAAAAGAAAAAAGAATCCATTGTGCTTTTTTTAAAAATCAAAATACTGCTCTTTTTTAAAAAATAGAAATATAATTCTATTACCATAAAATTTCCCATTTTATAGTATACAGTTAGTTCACTGGTTTTTATTTTATTCATTGGGTTATACAGTTCTGATCATCATTTAATCCCAAAACATTCTCATTGTCCCAGAAAGAAAGCAGTTACTCCCCAGGTACTTCTTCCCCCAGCCCTAGGCAACCACTGATCTTTTTCTATGGATTTGCCTACTTCGGACATTTTATACAAATACAGTCATACAACATGTTGCCTTTTGTGTCTGGTTTCTTCTGCTTGGTGTAACATTTTCTTTTAACGGTACTGGGGATTGAACTCAGGGGCATTCTACCTCTGAGCTATACTCCCAGCCCTATTTTTTATTCTTTATTTTGAAACAGGGTCTCACTAAGTTGCAGAGTGCCTCACTAAGTAGTTGAGGCTGGCCGCGAACCCGGATCCTCTGGTCTCAGCCTCCCAAATGCTGGGATTACAAGCGTGCGCCACCATGCCCGGCTTGGTGTAACATTGTCAAGGTTGATCCATGTCATAGTATGTATCTATTCTCCATTTCATTTTGTAGCTGAATGATGTTCGTTATTATAAATATATACCACATTTTCTTCAATCATCAATTGATAGCCATTTGGATTGTTTTCTACTTTCTTGAGTATTAGGAATGATGCTGCTGTGAACATGTATACATTTATGTATGAGTTTTTGTGTCTGTATATGTATACTTTCATTTCTCTTATTGGTATGGCTGGGAATATAATTGCTGGCTCATATGGTAACTTGTATTTAACATTTTGAAAAACTGGCAAACTGTTTCCCAATCAGCCATACAATTTTATATTGCTTCTAGCAGTATATGAGGGTTTGAGTTTTTCCATATCATTGTTTACACTTGTTGTTATCCTTTTTTTTGGTTACTAGGGATTGTACCCAGGGGCATTCTACCTCTGAGCTATACCCCCAGCCCTATTTTCTGTTTTTCATTTTTGAAACAGGGTCTTGCTAGGGTGATGACAGTCTCACTACTTGTTAATGCTGTCCTTGAGCCTGCAATCCTCTTGTCTCAGCCTCCCAAGTATTGGGATTATAGGCGTGTACCACCACACCTAGCTTATTGTCCTTTTTTAAAAAATTGTTGCCCTCTTAATGGGTGTGAATTAGTATCTCATTGTGGCTTTGATTTGAAGTTCCCTGATAGTAGTGATATTGTATATCTTTTCATGTTATTATTGGCCATTTGTATATCTTTGGAGAATTATTTGTTCACATCATTTACCTACTTTTTAGTTGGGTTGTCTTTTTATTACTGAATTGTAGGAGTATTTTATATATTCTAGATTTAGGTCTCTTACCAGATTTGTAAAATTTCTCTCCCATTCTGAACTGTCTTTGTATGGGAGACGGGCAGGGGTGACTGAGGATTGAAACCAGGGGCCGTCTACCTCTGAGCTATACCCCTATTCATTTTTATTTTTTGTTTTGAAACAGGGTCTTGCTAGGTTGCTGAGAGTCTTGCTATGTTTCTGAGGTTGCTCTTGAACCTGCAATCCTTGTGTCTCAGCCTCCTGGGATTACAGGTGTGTGCTGCCACACCCAGCTAAACTGTCTTCACTTTTTTTTTTTTTTTTTTAATGGTACAAGTTATTGAACCCAGGGGCATTTTACCTCTGAGCTACACACCCGACTTTTTTTTTTATGTTGAAACAGGGTCTCCTTAGGTTGCTGAGAGTCTCACTCTTTGCTGAAACTATCCTTGAACTTTTGATACTCCAGCTTCCCAAGTATTAGGATTATAAGGCATGTGCCAGAATGCCTGACTTGAGTTAACTTTGGTATGTGATGTGAGGTGAGGACCAAACTTCATTATTTATTATGTAAACATTGTTTACATTGTTGAATATGTCACCTGTACTTGCTGTGGCACTCTTCACCGTTAGTGACACTCTATTCCTTAATGGCTTTTATCTCTAATCCCTAGCATTTAATACTGTGTCTGCTGTATGCTAGGTATCTCTTGAATGAAGAGGCAGACATTAAAACATTGTAGTGAATTTCTAGTAAAATCCATTTTATTCCATTTTTACATTTTATATTTTCTCCTCTTCTGGTATTGAATTAGTGTTTTATAAAGTAGTATAATAGGTGGTGATTTTTTTTTATATATGCTAACCCTATGATAGGCCTTCATTTCCTGTTCTGTGAATTCTAAAAGTATAGGAACCACCAAATTAGAAAAATGGTCTTTCTTAAAAAACAGAATTGCTTTTTTTTTTTTCTCTCTTCAGTACTGAGGATTGAACTCAGGCATTCTACCTCCAAGCTATATCCCAGCCCTTTTTTTTTTTTTTTTTTGCAGTACTAGGGATTGAACTCAGGGGCTACCTCCGAGCTATACCCCCAGCCCTATTTTTTATTCTTTATTTTGAAACCGAGTCTCACTAAGTTACGGAGTGCCTCACTAGGTAGCTGAGGCTGGCCGCAAACCCAGATCCTCCGGTCTCAGCCTCCCGAATGCTAGGATTACAAGCGTGCGCCACCACACCCGGCACCCCAGCCCTATTTTTTATTCTTTATTTTGGCACAGGGTCTCACTAGGTTGCGGAGGGCCTCACCAAGTAGCTGAGGCTGGCCACAAACCTGTGATCCTCCTATCTCAGCCTCCCAAATACTGGGATTAGAAGCATGCACCACCACACCTGGCTCGAGAATAGCATTTAATAGGCAACAACAACTAATAGTTTGTATTTAGCTGAGCTTGGTGGTGCACACTTGTAAATCCCAGTAGTTGGGAGACTGAGACAGGAGGATCACAGGTTTGGGGACTGTCATCAACTTAGTGTGACCCTGTTTCAAAATTTAAAGAAAAAAAATAGGGCTGGGGGTATAGCTTAGAGGTACAGTGCCCCTGAGTTCAATCCCTACTACCAAAAGAGTTTGTATTTATTTAGTGTGCTGTATAACAGTCACTGCTTTCTTCTTAATTCTTCATTTCCTGTCCTGTGGGTAAGCAGTCGGAAGGAGCGGCCCCGGGCTTGTCATCTACTGTTGGCTCTGCAATGAAAACTACAGGGCAGCCGCAAGTGTGTATGAGCCAGGCTGCCGTGGGAACTTGCAAGGCTGCAGCCCCCACTGTCGTCAGCGCCACGTCCCTCATGTCCACACCAAATCCCATCTCGGGGAAAGCCACAGTATCAGGTCAGTTCTGTCATGCTGTTATTTCTCTCTCAATTGTTCTCTTTGGGCTAGAATATTTTTGGAAGGTCTTAAACAATATTTTGAATAATCAATTATTAAAAATAATTCAGAAATATTTTCCAAATAGCTGCTTTTTAGATAAGTTATTTTTACTTTAAAAATATGTTTAAAGTTGGGCATGGTGGCACATGCCTGAAATCCCTGTACTGGGGAGGCTGAGACAGGAGGATCACAGGTTTGAGAACAGCTTCAGCAAGCAGTGAGACTTTCATCAACCTAGTGAGACCCTGTTTCAAAAATAAGAAGTAAAATTGGGCTGCAAGGTAGCTCGAAGGTAGAATGCCTCTGGGTTCCATCCCCAGTACGCCCCCCCCAAAAAATGTTTATGCCAAGCATGGTGGCACACACCTATAATTCCAATATTTGGGGGGCTGAGAAAGGAGAATTGCAAGTTCACAATTTAGTGAGACCCTGTTTCAAAATAAAAAGCAAAATAGGTCTGGAGATGTTGCTCAGAGTTAGAATGCCCTGGTGTTCAATCCCTAGTATGACCCCACCAAAAATAATATGTATAAATTTTTAAATCTGAAATTTAATAAATTTGTCATTTAAAAATTATTATTCGGTTTACAGATTGAATGATGATATAGTAAAGCTGGTCATGGTGGTGTACAGAATTGCAGATTTGCAACCAGCCTCAACAGTTTAGTGAGGCCCTCAATAATTTTGTGAGACCCTATTTCAAAATAAAATAAGAAAGGGCTAGGGGTATAGCTCAGAGGTAGAGCACGCTGTAATCCGTCCCCATCCCCCTCATACACACACATACACCCAAACATGCTATAGTAAAACTGTAGCCACCTGAAACCCTAATGAGTATTTTAGCTGGTTTGGTTTTTTTTTTTCTTCCCATGGTACTAGGGATTGAACCCAGAGGCATTCTACTTTGAGCTGCACCCCCAGCCCTATTTTATTTTGAAACAGGTCTTACTAAGTTGCTGAGGCTGGCTTAGAACCTGTAATCCTCCTGTCTTAGCCTCCCAAGTACTGGGATTACAGGTGTGTACCACCGCACCCTGCCTTTCCTTTTGTGTGTGTGTGTGGGGGGGGGTACTAGGGATTAAACTCAGGACTATTCTACCTCTGAGATACACCCAAGCCCTTTTTAATTTTATTTGGAAGCAGGGTCTCGCTAGATTGCTAAGGGTCTTGTTAAGTTGCTAAGGCTGGTCTCGAACTTGTGATCCTCCTGTCTAGTCTCCCAATTACTGGATTTATAGGCATGCATCACCATGCCCGACCCATTTATCTTTTATTAATGATCAATGGAATGCATTATAAAAAAGCATACATTACTTTCATAAGCAAAGTGAACTTTATATATGTATATGACTCAATACTCCAACTCATTTTCCCTCCCTCCCTCCGTTCTTTCCTTCCTTCCTTCCTTCCGTCCGTCCGTCCTGTACTGGGGATTGAACCCAGGGGCATTCTACCTCAGAGCTACACTCCCAGCCCTGTGTTTGTTTGTTTGTTTCTTTCTTTCTTTATTTATTTATTTTTGCAGTACTCAGAATTGAACTCAGGGGCATTCTACCTCCAAGCTATACCCCCAGCCCTATTTTTTATTCTTTATTTTGAAACCAAGTCTCACTAAGTTGCGGAGTGCCTCACTAGGTAGCTGAGGCTGGCCGCGAACCAGGATCCTCTGGTCTCAGCCTCCCGAATGCTGGGATTACAAGCGTGCGCCACCATGCCTGGCTTCATTCTTTATTTTGAAACAGGGTCTCACTAAGTTGTGAAGGGCCTCACTAAGTAGCTAAGGCTGGCCGCCAAGCTGTGATCCTCCTATCTCAGCCTCCCAAGTACTGGGATTACAAGCATGCGCCACCACACCTGACTCCAACTCATATTCTTTAATATTAATTATTATATTGGGTAGTATTAGTATAATATGCCTCAGGTCTGCCAAAATGTATGATTTCTTTGTGCTCACATGAAACAGTCTCAGAAAAACATACCTTTTACCTCTTTAAGTAATGTAGAGCACACATCCTGAGGCTAGATTGCCTTCATTGAAGTAACTAGCCTCAGATTCTCAGCAATGAGATTGATAGTAGTACCTCATAGAATTGAGAAGATTAAATGAGTTAATACATAAACATACACTGGCTTACAGCACTGAGTATTCACACATTTTAATATTTCTGTGACAAAACACACAAATATTCACAGTAAACAAGTCAGAATGTCAAGAATAAAGAGACCTTAAAATAAAAAAAAGAAACAGGAAATTTCAGAAATTGCATCATTGCACAAAGCAATGCTAGAAACTAACATACTGCTTTTAAAAATTCTGAGAGCTGAGTGTGATGGCTCACGCTTGTAATCCCAATACTTGGGAGGCTGAGACAGGAGGATCGCAGGTTCAAAACCAGCCTTGGCAACTTAGCAAGGCTCTCAGCAACCTAGTGAGCTCTTGTTTCCAAGTCAAGTAAGAAATAAAATTGGGCTGGGGATATAACTCTAAGGTAGAATGTCTCTGGGTTCAATCCGAAGGATCCAAAAAAAAAATGTTAAGAGAAGCCAGACACACACCTGTAATCCCAGTACTTGCGAGGCTGAGACAGAAGGAACACAGGTTTGAGGCCAGCCACAGCAACTGAGCAACACCTTCAATGATTTAGTAAGACCTTGTCTCAAAAACTAAAGGGCTGGGAGTATAGCTCAAGGTAGAATGCCCTCGGGTTCAATCCCTAATACCCTCTCAAATTCTAAAGTTAAATTATTTTCAGTCTAGAATTCTATAGTCAGTGAGATCATTGCTGAGTGAGGGTAGGATTATTTTTTGACGGGCAAAGTTCCCAATGTATTTCCTATACACGCTGTCCAGAGATATTACTAAATTATATGGCATAATAGAATGATAAACCGAGGAAAATAGAAAATCCAGCATAGAAAGAAGACAAGGGGTAACGGTGAAGGGACGGACATTCCCAGGCTGAGAGCAGTGTGGCAGTCCCAGAAGGCAGCAGGCCAAAGTGGAGCAGATGAGAGCTCCAGGAGGGACCTCTTCTGCACATGGGACTGTAATCGTATAGGAGGCTTGACACATGGAGGGTTGTATTAAGGAGTGGCTGACGGAGCCCTTTTGGGTGAGAAGACTTAGGAAGGTGCCCTGTTTCAAAATAAAGAATAAAGCCGGGCGTGGTGGTGCATGTTTGTAATCCCAGTACATGGGAGGCTGAGACAGGAGCATCCGGGTTTGCAGTCAGCATCAACTACTTAGTGAGGACCTCTGCAACTTAGTGAGACACTGTATCAAAATAAAGAATTAAAAAATAGAGCTGGGGGTGTAGCTCAGAGGTAGAATGTTCCCTGGGTTCAATCCCTAGTACCAAAAAAAAAAATTAAAAAATTGATGAATCAAGGCCTGCACTCTACATATTCTTTTAAAAATGTTGAAGTATGCCGGGCGTGGTGGCGCACACTTGTAATCCCAGCATTCGGGAGGCTGAGACCGGAGGATCCGGGTTCGCGGCCAGCCTCAGCTACCTAGTGAGGCACTCCGCAACTTAGTGAGACTCGGTTTCAAAATAAAGAATAAAAAAATAGGGCTGGGGGTGTAGCTCGGAGGTAGAATGCCCCTGAGTTCAATCCCCAGTACCG
>PVLC010024669.1:0-14098 GCA_004027655.1 Graphiurus murinus | reverse complement strand
GTTGAAGTATATATTAAGAGAAAGAAACAGGTTTAAAAGTGGATGCTACTGGACGTAGATGAGGATTCAGAGGTGGAACGAGGAGTGGCAGTTTTAGTTATAAGCTTATTTTTGCTGAAATAAGATTTTTTTTTTCCCCCAGTACTGGAGATTGAACCCAGGGGCATTTTATCTCCGAGCTACACCCCCAGTCCTATTTTTTATTCTTTATTTTGAAACAGGATCTAAGTTGCAGATGGCCTCACTAAGTAGCTTGAGGCTGGCTGTGAACCTGTGATCCTCCTGTCTTAACCTCCCAAGTACTGGGATTACAAGTATGCGCCACCAAGCCCAGCAAAAATAAGAATGTAACAATATGAAAACACTAGATCTTTTTTGTTCTCCCCAAGAGTACATCTCAGTAAGTACTTGCTACTTACTGATTTAGCCTTCTTCTGTTCCAATGGAAGATTTTCCTGTTTATTGTAGGGCTTTAATGTAGGAAGAAGATTCCCATGGTAGCTCAAACCAGCTGCTTTCTAGGGCCTGAAGGTACCCATAGCTTCTTTTTTTATTATTATTATTATTCGTGCATTGTAAGCATACATCTTTGTTAGGTACAAATTGATAGCAACATATGTGCCCACATTTCTCATTTGACCCCTTCCCCAAATTCCCACCCTACTCCCTCGCCCTCCCTCCCTCTCAAGTTCAGTTTAGTGAGTAACCTTGATGTACATTAGGGTGTCCGTGTCCCCCCCCCCCCCGGCCGCCGCCCATCTATCCCTTTCAGTTAAATCAACTTCTTTGTTTTACCCATAGCTTCTGGTGCTGTTTTTAGTAATTATTATCACAGGTTTGTGTTGTTTGTATCCAGTATGTTCCTTCACAGTAAATGCCCTTTGTCATTTTTTTTTTCCTGGCCTTCTGAATGCCTAGAGTAGTTTTGTAATGTGATGTAACTGTAGAAATTACCTTTATGGTGCATGCCTGTAATCTCAGTCCTTGGGAGCCTGAGACAGGAGGATCACAGGTTTAAGAACAGCTTCAGCAATTAGTGAGACTGTTACCAACCTAGCAAGTCCCTGTTTCAAAGTAAAAATAAAATAGGGCCGGGGATGTAGCTTGGAGATAGAATGCCTCTGGGTTCAATCCCCAGTACCAATGTATGAATGTAACATGAAGACAGGAAATGTAAATTAAGGTATGTAGACAGGTTGAAGAATAGATGCAAAGAGACAATGTGAAGAAGGTGCAGACAAATACGGACCAGATTAAAACAGAACCTGAGTGACTTGAAACTGATTTTGAAAGTATTCTTTAGTCAGTATAGGTTTTTTTTTTTTTTTTTTTTTTTGCAGTACTGGGGATGGAGCCTGGGCATTCTACCTCCAAGCTACAGCCCCAGCCCTATTTTTTATTCTTTATTTTGAAACAAGGTCTCACTAAGTTGCGGAGGGCCTCACTAAGCAGCTGAGGCTGGCCTCGAACCCAGATCCTCCAGTCTCAGCCTCCCAAATGCTGGGATTACAAGCCTGCGCCACCATGCCCGGCTAGTCAGGATAGGTTTTTAAGTAGGGGAATAATAGTTTTCTATATCAAAACATGTAATTTTATATCCATTATGTGTTCATCATGGCTAAAAAATGTCTTTGTTGATCATCACTACAGTAGGATATTTATTTATTTATTTATTTATTTATTTATTTATTATTTTTGTGGTACTAGGGGTTGACCCCAGGAGCATTCCACCTCTGAGCCATACCCTCAGCATATTTTATTTTTATTTTGAAACAGGGTCTCACTAAGTTGCAGAGGGCCTCGCTAAGTTGCTGAGGCTGGCTGCAACCTGCAATCTTTCTGCCTTGGCTTCACCGGTACTAGGATTACAGGTGTACGCCACCACACCCAGTTTGCAGTAACACTTTGGGTTCGTCTTGTGTTTGCAAAATTTTTGCATTAGTCTGGTGTGGTGGCACATGCCTTTAATCTCAATAGTGAGGACCGCCACAACTTAAGGAGGTTGTTTTTCAAAATAAAATATAAAAAGGGCTGGGGGTATACCTCAGAGGTAAGATGCTTCTGGGTTCAATCCCTAGTACCGAAGAAAAAAAGAAAAAAATTTTCTATATTACTGTATGATTGTAGGGTAAGGACACTTTTAAAATATATCATTATCATCACATCAGTGTTTTATCATGAAGTCTGCCGCATCCATTATTTGCTGCTTCCAGCTCTTTACTTCCTAAAAGGTGAATATCCTAAGAACTTCCTCCTAGGAGAAAATATGAGTGGCAAAGATGACAAGGAATTTAAAGAAAGCATCTGATCTTCAGCTTGGCCTTATCTTCCAACTCATTTTAGGGTTATTGAAGATTCACTCCAGCCAGTCGAGTCCCCAGCAGGCTGTCCTGACAATTCCCAGCCAGCTCAAGCCCCTCAGCGTTAACACTTCTGGAGGTGTGCAGACAATACTGATGCCGGTGAATAAAGGTACATCCTCACCCTTGGGCTTCTCACGCAGGTCTGTCCTGGGGGAAGGCAATATTCTTCCAGTTGACTATGGCTCTTGTACAGCCTGCCTTTTACCAATTGAGCCACACCCTGACACCTTGAACTCCAAGAGCATCACCAGTCTTGGCTTCTAAATAGATGCCCATTTCTAAAGTTGAGTCAAGGGGGGCAGTTCAGGCATCTGTTTGAGTTTGAATTAATTGGCTTTTTATTTTCCTAGTTTACTGACAGTCCCCCATTTTCACAGTTGAGGGTATAGCTCAGTTACCCCAGTGCTAATAAATGGACGGCCCAGCTTGTTGGATCACTGTATGAAAAAGGACCTTTCCATTGCCATGCCCTAAGATGGTACTATTAGTCTGATACTTGTCTTAATATGGGGCTGTTACATGGGAGTTAGATCATTCTCATTAAAAATTCCTGTTTCTGTTTTATCTATCCCTTCTTTTGCCCTTCAGTGGTTCAGTCATTTTCTGCGAGCAAATCACCTACTATTATGCCTGTAGCTGCCCCAATGCCAGCTGCCCCCAGCTCTGCTCCAGCAGCTGCTGCAAAAGGTATGTAGGATCTCATGTTTTTGTCCTGAAGCTTTATGCATGACATTACTGTAGTCTGAGTCCTTCAAAGTTTTTGCATTTGTGAATCAGTCACTTGGCAATATTTACTGACTGTTTATCTAGTAGATTTGACATTGGGGGAAACAGACATAAAGCATTATCTCTGTCCTCCAGGAATTTATAACCAGATTAGAGAGAGTTGTAGTAACAGCAAGTAAGCTAAGTGATCTGGAAAATGATTACTGAAATCTTGCAACCTAGGATGCCTGATCAAGGTCACAGAGTGTAGAGAGCAAGAACTTTGTATAGGGTATAGATTATAAACTGTACTTTAAAAGAGCGGAGTGCTTTTACCCATGGAGAAGTTGAAGGGAGTGCCACATTAAGGGAGCAGTAGAGACAAAGACTGAAAGAACTTGTTGGGGAAGTAGACCAATTAGGGATTCATGGGGAAGCATAAATGTGGTAAAGGAGCTTTCGTTAGTGGCCAGACTTTGGCAGGCTGGCAGGGGTAACACTTATGATCATAAGTATAGTTCAAAATAAGGTAGTACCTGGATGTGGTGGCACACACCTGTAATCCCAACTATGTGGGAGACTGAAGCAGGAGTTCAAGGAGCATTGGCAACTTAGCGAGACCCTAATTCAAAGTAAAAAAAGGGGGGGGGCTGTGGGTTTAGTTGAGTGGTAGGGCGGTCTTTGCTTTAATTCTCAGTACTGAGAGGGTAGAGAGGGTGGATCAGAACAACACATTTGCCATTCTTAACATCTTTAATAATGACAGCTACCACATGTTCAGAGCAATATATCAGGCACCATGCTAGCTGCTTTATAGATATCACTAGTTCTTGTTTTAGTTCTTCTGCCCATATTGCAACTGCAGAAACAAGTTTGGAGATATTAAGTATATATTTTCAGAGTCTAGAAAACAGAGAAGTTGGAAATTGATACACATCTTTTCACCACCACACTGGGCTGCTTTTTAGGCATGCAGGGATCTCATGAGAATTTTGGGAAGATGTATATTTGTAATTTACTAAGTACTCATCTGCAGCAGGGTTTGGCTGACTGGGGTCCATTGCCCATTTTTGTAAATACAGCATTATTGATGCATAGCCATGCCTATTCATCTCTACATTGTTCAGTTCCTACCAAGATTGTTTGGCCCACAAAGCCTAAAATGTTTACTGATAAGCCCTGTATGAGAAATGTTTGCCAACCCCTGATAAAAATAGAGCTCAGAGCTGGGCACAGTGACACATGCTTGTAATCCCAGTACTTGGGAAGTTGAGACAGGAGAATTGCAGGTTCACGGCTAGATCCAGCAATTTAGTGAGGCCTTCAGCAACCTAGCCAAGACCCTGTTTCAAAATCAAAAATAAAATAGGGCTGGGAGTGTGGCCAAGAGGTAGAATGCCCGTGGGTTCAGTCCCCACTAACATACACACAGGCATGCATAGTAGTTAAAGAAAGATTTGCTATCTGGACTAATAATTCCCAATAGGAGTAACATGTCATAGGCCTACTTCACACCAGTTCCGATTCAGTTAATTTTGAATTGGGCCTGAGTATTTCTGTTTTTTTGTTTTTGTTTATATTTTGTGGTACTGGTAATTAAACCCAAGGCCATTCTACTTCCAAGCTATACTCCCAGCTCTATTTTTTAATTTTTTATTTTGAAACAGGGTCTTGCTATGTTGATGAGAGTCTATTTGCTGAGGTCAGGCTGTCCTTGAACCTATGATCCTCCTATCTCAGCTTCCTAAGTATTGGGATTACAGGCATGTGCCACTATGCTCGGCTAAGATCTCTGTTTTAATTGAAATGAAATGCAAAAATTTAAGCATACTATTTGATGAGATTCATTTGTGTAGAATTTCAAATAGGAGGAATATGCTATAATTTATTTTTTCTCCTGCCTGGAACCCAGGGGACATTCCTCCAAACTACATCCCCAGCCCAATTCTTTATTTTTTAATTTTGACATAGGTTCTCACTAAGTTGCTGAGGCCCTTGCTAAATTGCTGAGGCTAGCTTCAAACCTGCAGTCCTCCTGTGTCAGTCTCCCAGGTACTGGAATTACAGGCATGTACAGGAGGGATATTAGAGTCATTTCCAGTTTGGGGATGTTTTTGTATAAATCTTTGAGACCATGTTTTCATTTCTGTAGTAGAACCATCCCAGCCTGAAAATGCTGTGATTATGTAATCCTGTGGTTGTTGGAATGCCAGATTAAAGTGAGCATACTTGAGCCTGTAGATCTGGAGTATCTGTACTTTTTTAATGACTTCCTTGTTTTTTTTGAAATCTTGGAATTACTAGGGGTTGGGAATATTCACTGCTAGCAGAGAAGTCAGCAAGTTCGCTCAGTACAAGGCACTATACGAAAAGCCGGGTATGGTGGTGCATGCTTGTAATCCCAGTACTAACTAGGGAGGCTGAGACAGGAGGATCTGGGTTCACAGGCACCGTCAGCTACTTAGTGAGGCCCTCTGCAACTTAGTGAGACTCTGTTTCAAAATAAAGAATAAAAAATAGGGCTGGGAGTGTAACGCCAGTTGTAGATCTCTGTTGCACATAGGGGACTATTGAAGAATATTGAGTAGAGGCACAACACTTAAGTCTTTATGGGAAGTTATTTGGTGTATTATTAATAGGATGGATTGGCAGGGAAGGGAATGGAAGCAGGGCAGAAGCAGTAAGAGTGGAGATGTGAATTTTTTTTTTTTTTTTTTAATCATACCAGAGGAAGGCACATGCACCCGAGACATTGCTTTCTCCCATCAATAGATTTGGTGCAAGTTGAGTATCCCTTATTTAAAAGTATTTAGGTTTCAGATTTTTTTTTCTTCAGGTTTTTGAATACAATATTTACATAATGAAATATCTTGGGATGGGACTCAAGTCTATCTTACGTAGCCTGAAGGTAATAATTTAGTAATTTTATTATACGTGTGTGTGTGTGTGTGTCCGTGTCCCACAGGGGATTGAATCCAAGGACATTTTACCTCTGAGCTACACCCCAAGCCTCTATTTTATTTTTATTTTGAAACAGGGTCTCTCTAGGTTGATGAGAGTCTTACTATTTGCTGAGGCTGTCCTTGAACCTGCAATCCTTTTGTCTAAGCCTCCCAAGTACTGGGATCACAAGTGTGCACCACTATGCCTGGCTTACAATATTTTTAATAATTTGGTTCATAATGTGGAATTTTCCACTTTTGCATCATGTTAATATTCAAAAAACTTCAGATTTTGAAGCATTATGGATTTCAGATTAAGGATGCTCAACCTTTAATATTGAAAGCCTGATGTGATTAGCTTGGAGATTTCCAAACACAACAGATCTGATTTTTGCTTTCCGTCTGTGTCTCAGAATACCAAGGTAATGTTGAAAGTCAGTAAGTAAACTCAACTATAGAGATGATATTGGAAATGTCATAATATTAGAACAACTAGCATTATATTTTAATGTGGCATTGTTTAGTCCTGTGAGTGTACGTGTGTGTGTGTGAGGGAGATTTCACATAGTAGCATGAGTAGCCTTTTAAGAGAGATCTGAAAAGCCATTTTATTGCCGTCGCCTTGCCATGAGCCTGGAGCATCCCCCTGAGATCCGTGCTAACAGTTCTTCCCTTGTGTGCTGACCCTTTGGTGACAAGCCATCTCAGTCTCCTGGCTGTATCCCCACAGCAGCTGGAGTGGCAGTTTCCTCCCTGAGCTCCAGTGGAAGAGCTTTGTCTCCGCCTCCACACTCCCTCACACGCCGGACCCTGACAGCTCTCTTTGTTGCTCTTCCCTTGTAGTGAAGACTGAACCAGAAACTCCTGGGCCGAGCTGCCTCTCACAGGAGGCTCAGACAGCAGTGAAAACAGAAGAAAGTTCTGAGCTGGGAAACTATGTCATTAAGTAATTATTCCAGTTCTTCCTAAAGGAGTTCTTTGACTGATTTATGATGCTTTTTAAAAATGCTGTGACAGTTGAATATGTGCAGAGTCATGTGTGGAGCTGAGCCACTTGAGGGGGGGTCCCCCTGCATAGCTCACCAGTCTTATTTTAGATGTTGATCTGATGTAGGAGTGGCACTCAGTTTGTGGCCTCAGAAGCCTCAGGTAGGATTACAGAACTCCTTCCTGAAGTTCACCAGCAGGTCTTTTCCCTGATGGATCCTAGGGGATGATATTTCCCATGATATAATCACTCAGGTGTGTTCACATGTTAAGATTTTGTAGCTGGGTATCTACATACTCAGCTGCTCTTACATAGCTGTCTCTTCTAGAGTTCTGCACACTCAATGTTCTGCTTCCACAACGCTGTGGAAGCCAGGCATGGTGGTGCATGCTTGTAATCCCAGTACTTGGGAGGCTGAGACAGGAAGATCACAGGTTCATGGCCAGCCTCCGCTACTTAGTGAGGCTTCCCACAAGTTAGTGCAACCCTGTTTAAAAATAAAGAATAAAAAATAAGGCTAAGGGTATAGCTCAGAGGTAGAATGCCCCTGAGTTCAATCCCCAACACTGCAAAAAATTTTTTAAATTGAAAATGCTTGCTGATGTTTTCTGATTTCCACATCAGAAACCTAACTCTGACCTCATCTGTGAAGTGTCTCAAACTGCTGTATAATACCCTTGGAAAGGGAATTGTGTATGGGTACATATGTGTAGATATGGTTAGAAAGGGCTATGTGTATTTATCTGTTTTCTTTTATCCTTTCAGGATAGACCATTTGGAGACTATTCAACAACTGTTAACAGCAGTAGTAAAGAAGATTCCATTAATCACTGCAAAAAGTAAGACAACAATGCTGAATACATGAATGCTTTTTTCCCCCCCTTTTTTGTGGTACTGGGGACACACATAGGGATGGGTACACCCTATGTGTGTACTTTGAAACAAAGTTTCACTAAGTTGATGAGACTCTCACTACTAGCTGAAACTGTCCTCTGGGAACCTGTTAACCCTCCTGTCTCAGCCTCCCAAGTACTAGGATTACAGGCCTGTGCCGCCACACCCATCTAATGAATGCATTTTATTTTAAACTGTGAATTACTTGGAGTATTGAGTCAACTTAAGTCTTTTGTGTGATAGGCAGTATCATCTCCTTTTCACAGATGAGAAAGCTGAGGTTAGACAAAGTTAAGTAACTTTCTTAAGATTGTATAGCT
Source organism: Graphiurus murinus (assembly GCA_004027655.1). Lineage (NCBI taxonomy): Eukaryota > Metazoa > Chordata > Mammalia > Rodentia > Gliridae > Graphiurus > Graphiurus murinus. Next base: position 5,886 of record PVLC010024669.1, on the reverse strand, counting down.
ATGGATGGTGAGGCAGGACACAAACCAGTGCTGTGTGACTTCAGGACCTTTGTTCTAGCCGGGCTTTGGTGGTACACACTTGTATTCTCAGTACTTGGGAGACTGAGACAGGAGGATCACAGGTTCACGGCCAGCCTCAGCTACTTAGTGAGGCCCTCTGCAACTTAGTGAGACTCTGTTTCAAAATAAAGAATAAAATAGGGCTGAAGGTGTAGCTTAGAGGTAGAATGCCCCTGGGTTCAATCTCCAGTACCAAAAAGTAAAGTAAAATAGACTGGGTATGGTGGCACACACTTGTAATCCCAGTACTTGGGAGGCTGAGACTGCAGGGTCATGGATTCAAGGCCAGCCTCAGCAACTTAGTGAGACCTTGTTTCAAAATAAAACAAGATGGAGGGCAGGGGGAGTGGCTCAGAGGTAGAATACCCCTGGGTTCAATCTCCGGTACCACCACCAAAAAAAAAAAAAGTAAAATAAGGCTGGGGGTGTAACTCGAGTAGAACGCCCCTGGAATCAATCCCCAGAACCACAAAGGAAGGGAGAATGGAAGGAAGGGAGGAAGGCCACCCCGCTGGGTATGGCAGCGGATTCCAGGAACTCCAGAGTTTGAGGTCAACCTGGGCAATGTAGTGACACACTGTCTCAAAAACAAACTGAGGCTTAGAGAAGCGCTGGGGTTGTTGTCCAAAGCCACTTAGCGAGTGAATGGCAAGGCCAGCAGGCCTCAAGGAGCGCCATTAGCACTTGTTTTAATAGCCTTTTGACAGTAGCTCTCCTGAAGAAGTCCATTCCTGGAGAGGGTGTTGTTCTGAGCTCACAGGAATGAGATGCCTGTTGGAAGAAGCCCTCTGCACTAGAACTTGCCCAGTAAGGAACAATAGAGATCTGAAGAAACACTAGGGCATGCCTCCAGCAAATGCAACTTGGTCTGAATCATAACAGATTTATTTAGAGTTTGTGGGATCTGTGCATTCTAGGTGAAGATGCCAGCTGTTTTTCTGCCAAGTCTGTGGAGCAGTATTATGGCTGGAACATTGGAAAAAGAAGAGCCGCTGAGGTAACCCCTTGCCTGCTCCTGATAAGTAGGCCACCACTGAGAGCCAGCTGGGTGAAACACCTGTGCATCCTGGCTGTCATGGAATAGTGATAAAAGCAGGAGTTTTATTTAGGAAAGTAAGGGACTCGAGAAGACTGGCAGGGGAGATCATCCGGGCCAAGAGGGTCTTTGCAGCCTTTTTAGTTCTTATATAGAACTCCCAAGAAGGGATGGACACAGGGAGATCTGGACTTCCTCTTCCTCAGGTTTCCTAGCAATGATGAGGGGGTGGCTGGTTGAGGTCTGACCTTTGTCCTCATGAATCTCAGGAATCTCTGGTGGGGAGAGGGGCAATTGAGATTAAGGGTGTGGGCTCATTGAGGCTTCTGCCCCAGACCGTATACATCCGATAGGGTGGAGTTAGAGATTATGAACTCTCCAGATTTTAAAACTATTTTTCCTTTTCCTTCCCAGTCTGTCTCCTTTCTGCCTAAATTTTATTCCTTCTATTCTACTTCATCACCAGTAGTTGGGAGACTGAGACAGGAGGACCGCAGGTTTGACAACAGCCTCAGCAAATAGTGATACTTTCATCAACCTAGCAAAACCCTGTTTCAAAATAAAAATAAATTGGGGCTGAGTGTATAGCTCAGGGTTAGAATGCCCCCTGAGTTCAACTCCCAGTACCAAAAACTAGAAAGTTTTATTCCTCAGAGACCTGTCGCTAGCTTTGAAAGTCCTGCTTTCTTTTCTTGCATTAGTAGAAACATCACTTATATTTTTAACAGCTTTTTTTATAAATTTCAGAATACTAAAATGAATTCAAGTATTAATAAATTCATTTATTTATTTTGTGGTACTGGGGATTAAACCCAGAAGCTTTCTGCCTCCAAGCTACACCCCCAGTCCTGTTTCATTCTTTATTTTGAAACAAGGTCTCACTAAGTTGCAGAGGGCTTCACAAGTTACTGAGGCTGGCTGGGAACCTGCAACCCTCTTTTCTTGGCCTCCCAAGTACTGGGGTTACAAGTGTGCACCACCATGCCCGGCTGAATTCAAGTATTTAAAATTGGGCACTTAAGAGTGTTGCATCTCCTGAAGTAGAGCTAGGGATGGTGGCGTACATCTGTAATCCTAGTACTTGGGAGGCTGAGATAGGAGAATCGCAGATTTAAGGCCAACCTCGGCAATTTAGTGAGACCTTGCTTCAAAAAAAATAAAAGAGCTAGAGTGTGGCTTGGAAGCTTAGATGTAGAAGCCCCTGGGTTCAATCCTTATTACCTGCCCCCCAAAAAATTAAAAAGAGGAAATAGCTTGTGCAGAGGCACAATTAAAAACCAAAGAAAGGGCATTTTGAGGGGAAGAGGGATAGGTTAAGACCAGGCTAAAAGTCTTAAATGCTAAACCTAGGAGTTTCTGTTTTATTTCATAAGCATTAGGGAGCCAGTGGAAGCTATGTTACTTTTTTTTTTTCTTTTCTTTTGCAAATTGGGGAGGAAGACAGTTTGACTTTTTTCCTCAGACAAAAAGATTCTAGAGTGGGGTGTGGTGGTGCACATTTATAATCCCAGTACTTGGGAGGCTGAGACAAGAGGCTCATAGGTTTAGGGCTAGCCTCAGCTACTTCGTGAGGTCCTCCACAACTTAGTGAGACCCTGTTACAAAGTAAAAACAAAATAGGGCTGGGGGTGTAGCTCCTCAGAAGTAGAATGCCCCTGGTTTCATTCCCAGTGGCGCACACACAAAAAAGGATTCTAACAAGTTAGCATGATGATTTTTTTTTTTTTTTTTTTTGCGGTATTGGGGATTTAACTCAGAGGCATTCTACCTCCGAGTTATACCACCAGCCCTATTTTTTTATTCTTTATTTTGAAACAGGGTCTCACTAAGTTGCGGAGTGCCTCACTAGGTAGCTGAGGCCGGCTGTGAACCCGGATCCTCCAGTCTCAGCCTCCCAAATGCTGGGATTACAAGCGTGCGCCACCATGCCTGGCTTAGCACGATGATTTTTAATTGCATGAGTTGTTTCAATACACAGCTTCTAAGTTAAAGGATGTAATTATGGTTCAAAATAATTTCTTTAAGTGGCAAAGAGCAATGACAATGCGAAAAGTCTTACAAGAGATACTGGAGAAGAACCCAAGATTTCACCACCTGACTCCCCTTAAGACCAAGCACATTGCTCATTGGTGTCGCTGTCACGGCTACACCCCTCCAGACCCTGAGAGCCTGAGGAATGAGGGGGACTCCATTGAAGATGTGCTGACCCAGATTGACAGTGAGCCAGGTAAGCATTGTGTGCATGCTCTTCCTGTGGCCTCCACAGCCCAGCCTCCTATCAGCACTAGCCAACTTCAGTGCTCCTCCCTTCAGCTGAGGGGTTGCAGTGCAGAACTAGAGCCCTTGCTTACCTTTTGCCATATCCCCCGGACTAGACAATTCCTGCAGAACTATTGGTACTCAGGTATTTCAAGTGCCATATAGCAGGAGGAATGTTCAGCTTGGGCCATCCAACAGGCATGCACTGTTGTACAGGCCCCACCTCCGCACCGTTTCTTCTTTCAGACCCCTAATCCACCTCCTTTCCTCCAGATAGAAATGACTTCTTTTTAAGGAACTCCTGCTGTAAACACCTGCTTGCACGATAACAAAGCCTATGGCTTCTTACTGTATCTCCACACCTAGCTAGGAAGAGACTACCCAGTATTGGAAGCACACATGGATAACTAATATGTTCCAGGTGAAATGATTCCAAAACAGACAAGGGGTAGGGGATACAGTTTTATAGAACATATTTGGGCCAGGTATAGTGGCACATGCCTATAATCCCAATACTTGGAAGGCTGAGACAGGAGGATTGGAGGTTTGAATTCAGTGAGGCACACATTAACTTAGCAAGACCCTGTTTCCAAATAAAAAATAAAATAGGGCTGGGGTTCAATACACACACACACACACACACACACACACACACGAGACAGTGAGGCTCTTCACAACTTAGTGAGACCCTGTTTCAAAATAAAGAATAAAAAATAGAACTGAGGGTGTAGCTAAGAGGTAGAGTGTGACTGGGTTCAATCCCCAGTACCACAAAAAGAAAGAGTGTGGGGGAGGGAGAAGGAAGAAAGAAAGAGGGAGAGGAAGAGAGAGGAAAAGAAAAGAAAAAGAAGCCGGGCGTGGTGGCGCACACTTGTAATCCCAGCATTTGGGAGGCTGACACCGGAGGATCCAGGTTCGAGGCCAGCCTCAGCTACCTAGTGAGGCACTCTGCAACTTAGTGAGACCCGGTTTCAAAATAAGGAATAAAAAATAGGGCTGGGGGTGGAGCTCGGAGGTAGAATACCCCTGAGTTCAATTCCTAGTACTGCAAAAAAAAAAAAAAGAAAAGAAAAGAAAAAGAAGGGTTCAGTCCTATTTACATAGAAGACAGAAACCCTAAAGAACTGGGAGCACAGAAGTGTGGGGGCCATTTAGCCGGGTGTGGTGGCGCATGCTTATAATCCCATGAGGTGGATCCGGGTTTGCGGCCAGCCTCAGCTACCTAGTGAGGCACTCCGCAACTTAGTAAGACCCGGTTTCAAAATAGGGCTGAGGGTATAGCTCGAAGGTAGAACACCTCAGTTCAATCCCCAGTTAAAAAAAAAAAGAAGTGGGGGCCATTTAAGACCTGGTTTCAAAATAAGAATAAAAAATAGGGCTGGGGGTATAGCTTGAAGGTAGAACGCCTCTGAGTTCAATCCCCAAAAAAAAAAAAAAAAAAAAAAGAAGTGGGGGCCATTTAAGACCTGGCATACATTGTCTCCACAAAGCCTGAGAGCCCTGTGCAGGGTGACCACTCCTTTCTCTGATCTCCTGCAGCACTTAACATCAGGAAGGTTTGTCTCACCTCTGCAACCAAGGTCCTCGGCAGGCAGAGACCATATTGATCACTGCCATGCTTCCCTGGCACTATATATAAAGCACAGTATTTGACATGTGCTAGGCTTTCTGTTAACATAGCAGTGATTTGTTAGAGCCCATTCAGTTTTTGTTTTTTGTTTTTGTAGCACTGGGGATTCTACCTCTCAGCTACACCCCCAGCCCTATTTTTATGTTTAATTTAAAACAGGGCCTCACGAGATTGCTGAGGCTGGATGCAAACCTGCAACCCTCCTGTTTCCGCCTCCCAAGTACTGTGATTACAATCGTGCATCACCACACCTGGCTGAGCCCAGTTAGTAAAACAGAAAAGGCCAGGAGCCAGGTGCTCTGCCCCCATCTTGCTTGGTGCCAGAATCCCACCTTGCTCCTCCAGATGCTCATCTGTAGTGCAATGGAACTGGCCTTCCTGTTCTCACACCTTTGTCAGGCCTCACAGAAATCACCTGAGTACAAGCCAGGAGCAGAGAACACACTAAACGTCCATTGTCATCTGAACAGTGAGGATATGGGTTTGGTTTGGTTTTGTGGCTCTTCACTGTGCATTTCTAAATTTTTCATATTTAAAAGATGATAAAAAAGCCGGGCGTGGTGGCGCACGCTTGTAATCCCAGCATTCGGGAGGCTGAGACCGGAGGATCCAGGTTCGCGGCCAGCCTCAGCTACCTAGTGAGGCACTCCGCAACTTAGTGAGACTCGGTTTCAAAATAAAGAATAAAAAAAAGTAGGGCTGGGGGTATAGCTCAGAGGTAGAATGCCCCTGAGTTCAATCCCCAGTACCACCAAAAAAAAAATGATGACAAAAAAGAGTTCAGTCATTGATCCTCAGGGGACAGAGGATGACCTGGTTTGGGGTGGCAGAAGTCAGAATTCTGCACTGTCTGGTCTTATCTGGCAACGTGTGGTTGTCTGTCTTTGTGCTCCTCTACCTC
>PVLC010024668.1:0-24392 GCA_004027655.1 Graphiurus murinus | reverse complement strand
TTGCTGAATTTGTTGATCAGTTCTATAAGTTTTTTGCCTGACTTTGTTGGGTCTTCTAGGTATAATATCATGTCGTCTGCAAAGAGGGATAATTTTAGCTCTTCTTTCCCTATTTTTACCCCTTTGATTTCTTTCTCTTGCCTTATTGCTCTAGCTAGAGTCTCAAGTACTATGTTGAACAGAAGAGGTGATAATGGACGTCCTTGTCTTGTTCCTGTTTTTAGTGGGAACTCTTGCAGTTTTTCTCCATTTAATATGATATTGGCTGTAGGTCTATTGTATATTGCCTCTATGATTTTGAGGTATGTTCCTTCTATTCCGATTCTCTGCAGAACTTTTAGCATGAATGGGTGTTGGATCTTTACATCACTAATTAGAAAAATGAAAGTTAAGCCAGGCCAGGCATGGTGTCCCATGCTTATAATCCCAGTACTCGGGAGGCTGACACAGGAGGATCTCAGGTTTGTAGGCAGCCTCAACAACCTAGTGAGGCCCCTGGGACTTAGCAAGACCCTGTTTCCAAATGAAAAAATAAAAAAGAGCTGGGGGTATAGCTCGGAGATCGAATGCCCCTGAGTTCAATCCCCAGTACCCCCCCACACACACACATCAAAACCATAATGGGTGCTCCCTCCCACCCATTAGAGGGTCCCCCATCGACAGAGGGAAGCTGTTAAGTATGGGGGAGGCTGTAGAGAAACAAGAACTACATGCAGGGTGGGCGGGAGTATAAAATGGCGCCACCACTGTGGAAAAAGTTCCGGCAGTGCCTCAAGAAACTAAAAACAGAATGACAGAGGATCGGGCAGTCCCACCTGGGGTCTCTACCCCCGAGCGTTAAAGCCCGGGACTTGAACAGAGGTGCATACACCCAGCGCCACGGCGGCAGAGGGGGAAGCTGCCACAGCCCCAGTGGACGGGTGACGGATAGATGGCTGGATGACCCAAGGTGTGTATATGCCGCCGGGTGTTATCCAGCTCAGACGGGAAGGAAATTCTGACACCTGCTCCAGGGCGAACATTGAGAACTTGTTCAAAGGGAACTGAGCCCATGCCCTTTGGAGGCGCTAGGATCCCGCTCCTGCCGTAGCTGGCGTGTCCGCTTCGTGGAGATGGAGCAGGGAGTGGGGGGGCCAGGCCCAGGGGGAGAGGACAAGAGGAGCGGGTGTCTACCGGGGACAGGGTTCCAGTCCAGGAGGGGAAAACGTTCTAGCGGTGCGTGGTGGTGACAGCTGTATTGCGGTGCAAAGGTACTTACCGCCACCCAACTGGGGCCTTCGAAACAGGCCGCCATGTGGCGCCAGTTGCAATTTGCGGGGGAGTCCCCAAGACCATCCTCATGTTCAATTATTTGATAAAGAGCTCTGGAGCCTCCTCGACTTCCTTGTCTCCAAAGTGGGGAGCTGCTTTGTCCAATCTGTCCTGGTGTGTAGTGAAGAGGAAACGGAGCCGTGCGCGCACACACACACACACACACACACACACACACACACACGCGGACACACACACACACACACACACACACACACACACATCACCCGCTTCTGGGCAGAGCAGGGAGACACAGAGACACCTGACGGACTTCCCATAGAGGAGACCACCTAGCCAGCCCTCTGACCCTGACCCACCTACAGGCCCCCGAGGGAGAGACATTATAGGGTTGGGTTTTACTGACGTTAAGCAGTTAACGTTGACGTGTCCCAGAAGGGTTTCGTGAAGGGTCTATGCCGGGCGGCCTGAGGTTACCGGGAGGTTAAGAGAGTGAACACTTCTCTCTGAGCAGCTCGATGCTCCTGGAGCCAGGCCACCGGCCGTGCTGCCCCACTGGGTCTCGGCTTTGGAGCCTCCGGCCATGGACACCCCGCCCTCTCGACCCTCGTCCCCTTGGAAGCCGGCCGAGTGTTCCTGCGTCAGGTCGGCCTCCCGGCAGGTCTGCTCAGCCTCGGTTTTAGAGCCAAGACGTTTCTTCTGGCCGAGCAGTCTGTGGACGCAGCAGGCTTCGGAGCCCAGCTCTGTGGCGGCCCACCGCTTTGGGGGAAGAGTCAAGCTGGGGCTCCGGGGCCCTGCTCCAGGCATCCCCGCCCCCCGAAAACCAGATGGGCTCAAATCAAAGGCAAAGGTGAGCCTGGGTCCTGGGAACTTAAATTCTCTGCCCTCACTTCCTCATCTGGAACAGGGGGGCATTGTTCCTTGACTGGGAGGAGGGAATAGAATAAAGTCCACAAATCACTAAGCACAAAAATTACACGAATTCTTCTGGGCAAGACGGTGTGTCCCCAAAATATGTACCTATCCACAACCCCAGAAGGTGGCCTTAGGATCTTTGCAGATGTAATAAGTTCAGTTGAAGCCATAATAGATTAAAAGTGACCCTAAATTCAGTGGCTGGCAGCTTTATAAGATTGGCGGCACATGCCTGTAATCCCAGAATTTGGGAGTCTGAGACAGGAGGATCACAGGTTCGAGGACAGCCTCAGAAACTTAGCGAGATTCTCAGCAACCTAGTAAGATGCTGTTTCAAAAAAGAGTATGGGGGTACACCGGCAGGGAGGCGGCAGGGCCACAGGCCAGGCAGGTGTTCCTGTCATGAACCAAGGATCCCCAGGGATTTCCAGTAGCCGCCAGCAGGCCGGACAGTAGCGTGGAGCACGTCCGATCGGAGCCCCGGGAGGAATCTCTCTGCAGATACCTTGGTTTGGGACTCCATCTCCAGCACCAGAGAGAATGGATCCCTGCTGCTTCAAGCCAGCCTGTCTGTGGCACTTGATCCTGGCGACCCGGTAAAACAAAGTGCAGGCTAGATTACTGAGCACTTACCAGGTGCTAAATATTCTGTTAGGTGTACTGCACACGTTATCTGTGATCTGCCCAACAACCTGGAACTTTGCCATTCTACAAGTGAGGAAACCGAGGCTCAGGGTGCTCGACTGAGCGGAGGATTCCCCAACCCCCGTCCCCCTGGTTCCAAAGTCCGTGTTTATTCCAAACTCACTCAGCTCCATGAGGCAGGGTCCACCCAGGGGTCTTCTTTTCTAACGAGTTCCACCTTGGGCAACGTTCTTGGCACCTAGTGGGCCCTCAAGCAAAATGTGCTGTCTGTGACCCCTGGTTCAGTAAGTTCAAAAGGTTTAGGGAATTGTATGCCCTTTATTTGTTGAGCTGACAGATTTAGAGTGAAGGCCTACTGTGTGCCAGACAGTGGGACTACAGCAGCAAACAAAACAGCCGTGGCTCCGGCCTCCTGGAGTTTGCAGTTAAAAAAAGGGACAGAAGGCCAGGCATGGCGGTGCATGACTAAACCCCTGTGCTTGGGAGGCTGAGACAGGAGGATCCAGGTTCAAGGACAGCCTCAGCAAGTAGTGAGACTCTCATCAACCTAGCAGGACCCTGTTTCCAAATAAGGAATAAAATCGGGCTGGGGTGTAGCTCAGAGATAGAATGCCTCTGGGTTCAACCCCCAGGACCACAAAAAAAAAAGGACAGAAGCAGGAAGTGAAGGAAGAGGTAAAAAGTAAAAAACCCATGTGTGTGTGTGATAGTGACGTGAAGGACAGGAACAGGGACATCGGTGCAGAACTCAGGACGCTGTCCTGCCCTGCCCTGCAGAGGTGGTGCCGTGGCCATGCTCCCGGGGCCCCGTGCAGAACGGTAGCTGCTTCCTCCTCTGAGAAGGCTCTGAACAAGTCTAAGAGTTTATCCCATTATTAGCTGCATCGTTTACTATTTAGGAAAAAATAGGAGAATGTCTGGTTTTCTTTCCCTGGACTCTAAGACGATTGGACTCACAGCAGAGGGCCTCCAGGTGGGGCTCTGCGGCAAAGATGGGTTCCGTGCTCAGCTGGGCGGCTTGCACTCCCCTGGAAGTGGGTGCTGGGTGCAGACTGAGTCTGGAGCGCAGGCTTCTCCGGGGACCAGCCTGGCAGCCTGTGTTCCAGAGCGTCCCAGCATCTGGGAGGGCACATGCACCCTCGGCCCTTGGGTCACCATTAGCCCAACAGGTTCTAGAGTCAGAAGGTCCAGGGGAGGAGTTGCTATGACACCTCTGGGCAAGGTCTCAAGTCCTCTCTGGAAGGAAAGAGAGAGGGAGGGAGGGAAAAACAGATTGGAAAAATACAAAAGCAACCCACTCTGTATCTCTTTTTTTATTTGCTTATAAAAGTAACCCACGTCTGCTATAAAAAGCTGCAGCCTAAGAGAACCCATGGGCGGTCAGCCTTTGGTGCACCCAAGGATCTCGGGGGGCAGAGATTAAACCCAAAGTTTCCGGGGCCTCATCCTCTGGTGCCCGGGGCTGGTGGCCCGTGGGGTACACTTTGAGAAATGCTGATGCAGAAAGGCAGTATGTGCCGCTCCTTCCCGATTAAGAGCTTTCTGCCAAGAGAAGGCAGCCTTGGGGTGGGGGTGGCCCAGCCCCGGGGAGCGCCGTGTCTGCAGGAGCCTGAGCTCAGCACTGCTGCCTTTCTAGAACTATCTTCTTACAGCTCAGCATCTAAGCTAAATGGGATCACTGGTCCCTCGGTGAGCAAATCTCCTCCCTGGGTCTTTGGGACCCGTGTGGCACGGGGTCAGTAGTACGCAGGCGCGTTCCAGGAAGGAGGCTGGGAGGACTCGGGGGACCCACCTGCCACAGCAGGATGAAGTGAACCCTGGGGACATTCAACAAAGGACAGTCGCTGTAGGGTTCTACCTAGAGGGCATCCCCAGAGTCATGGCATAGACAGGAAAGTCGGGTCGCTGGAGTTGAGGGTGAGGGCTGGGGAGCCGTGGATTATTGGGACTGAGTTTCCATTTGGGAGGATGAGAAAGTTCTGGGAGGGGCGGGCAAGGGGTGATGGCTACACCACAGAGTGAATGAATTCAACCCACTAAACTGTGCCCTGAAAAAGATCAGCTGTATTTATACGTGTTAAAAAGATAAACTGTATCAGATGCCTATTTCAATGTAATTAAAAAAAAAAATTCCTGAAGGCTGTGTTATGGTTTGGGTTTAAAATGTACCCCTACATGCTCAAGTGTTGAAAGTGTGGTCCCCAATGCAGGAAGGTGCAGAGGTGGGGCAGGGCTGCAGAAGGTGGGTCTGGGGGAGTGGTCTCGGGGACTGTGTCTGTTCCTGGTCTCCTCCTCTCCCTCCCTCGGGCCTCCATGACTGAAAGTAACCATTTTCTACCCTGCGGCGCCCTGCCACTGCGGTTTCTGACCTATACCCAGCCAGCCAACCTCCGAAACCGTGAACCAAACAAATGTTTCCTCTTCCAAGTTGTTCTTGTCAAGTATTTTGGTGGCAGAGACAAAATGCTGACTAAAACAGCTTTCGAATCTGCAAGCGTGCTGCCTTCGAGATTTGCACAAAGCTTCCATCAACAGCTAGGAAGTTTCAACTCGGTGTCTAGAAGCCCCTACCGTGAACTTGAACTGGGTTCAAGTTGCTGAGGTCCTTATCAACCCCATCACTGCTCCTCCCACTCCACCAGCCCACTCCACCAGCGACAGAGACCCCCCTCAACCACAGCAGCTGGCCACGGAGCACCAGCCCGTCTACCGACACTGAATGAAGTTCTCTTCGTTATTTTGCTAACAGGGACAGGCTGCCGGGCTGCGGCTGGAAGGATTTAACTTGGGGTTCTGGCCATTTCCATTTCTATGTTTTAAAAAGGCGTTTAGCGTAAACTGGAGCCAGGAATGCCTCAGGTAAATATTTGCTTTGGTTTTCTGTGTCCCCAGGGAACCAGGCCTGGGGCCAGATGAAAGTAGCAAAGAAAAGGGAAATTATGCACTGAAGACTCTGGGGGGAGGGGGAAAGCCAGATGTTCTGCCCAGCTGTTCCTCGGGGGCTGGGCTGGTCCTCTGGCCATTTGGACAGGAGAAGGGCCTTCTCGAGAAGCTGCTTCTGCTGCCGTGCTCATTTGCATGGGTTAGACAGCAAAGCACGACTTAATGGTGCAGACAGACAGAGTGTAGACTTGCAGACAGGGAGACCAGGGCCCCCAGCAGGGAACCGAGAGGGCAAGGGGAACTCATCTGGGAGGCTGGTGTGAGCATTTAATGATTAGTGCACACGGAGTCTGCTTTCTTGTGCTCAGTGAAGGAGTATGGGATGGAGGAGGAGGAGGAGGAGCAGGGGCAGGCAGAGTGGTGGCAATGTTAACAATTCTCTCCTGGCCAATCCTATATGGGTTAAGTCCCTGAAGCCCGACTCAAAGCAGCCAAGAAACAAAAACAAAACAAGTAAATAAATAGGTTCCTAATGCTTAGAACAGCCCCTAGCCATGTGAGTGAAGTGCAGGCATTGCCCAGAGTCCTTATTGTTACAGCCTTCCTGTGTGGAATGTAACCAGGAGGCTGCATGTCCTGGGTCAGGAAGGGGCTCATGTTCCACCTTACTCCCTGTTAGGGTTTGATGCAGAATGTCTCCCTCCTCCTCCCAGAAGAACTCGGGTATTAATGTTCAGAGTTGATATAATTAAGCCATGAGTGTTGCAATCTCACCCATAGATAAATCCAGTGTAATGGATTTACTGGGTGGTCACGGAGTTGGCAGGTAGGGTGTGGCTGGAGAGGGTGAGTCCTGGGCATAGGGCTGTAGGGTCTGTGCTTATGTCTGAATCCCCTTGCTTGTTTGTGCTCTTTTGTTTCCAACCTCTCTGATGTGAGGAGATAACCTTTGTTCTCTCAGCTGCTCCCCACCATTCTTCCCTGAGCTCCCGAACCTGGCCTTACACAGGCTGAATCCTGACAAAAAAAAAAAAAAAAGGATATATATATATATATATATATATATATATATATATATATATATATATATCAAATAAATCTTCCTTCCTTTAACTTGTGTGGCTAGGCATATTGGGTCCAATCATGAGGCTGACCAAGACACTCCCAGTATCTAACTGCAGGAGACGCTTTTGAAAGCTGGTCAAGGCCTCAAGGGACAGAAGCTGCTGACTATCCAAAATCACTCAGCCCTCCTTCCTTGAAGACAGGTGCACTCAGACCTAGCCTTCCTTTAAACAGCAAGGAATATTTCATCTGGGGGACCCTCTTCTATTTGTTACACCGAACAGCAGTCAGAATTTCAATTTACATGTTGTTGGTAAATTACTGCCGGTCCTGATTTATAATTCATAGTACAATATTTATTTCTTAACAGGAAATTAATTTTGGAAACTCAGTGGGTGATTAAGTCGTAAAGCCATCCTGCAGGCAGGGGAGTGGCGCGTGAGTAACTGAAGATTACATTTAGAGATAAATCGGGAAGAGTCGACGCTGCCGTGGGGACCCGGAGCTACTTGCGGCCTTTTCCAACCAATTTGTCTATAAGGGAAAGGAAAGGAGAGGCTAAAACGACTGAACATCCAATGTCAGCGCTTCCCCTCTCCAACTCTAAGCCAAATGTTGGGATGGACAAAGAGGAGATGTTGAACATCACAGGGTTAAGACAGTCAGTCTCAGCAAAAGAGACTCGGATTGATCCTAGACCTAAACCTTGTCAGCTCCGCAACTGCAAAAATATCAGCTCTACTCCTCTGAGCCTGTCTCTTCGTTTGCAGAAGGAATAAGGGTAGCCGTTCTTCTGCACTTTGCAAGTTCGTTTAGGATAGACTCGTAGCTGGGTATTGTGTCTGTTACCTACTACTGTGTAACAAGTGAGCCCACAAACACAATCTCACTTTTCTGTGGGTCAGGAAATCTGGGAGTATTTGCTCGGATGGTTCTGGCCTGGGGTATCTCAGTAGGTTTTAGGTCTGGTACTGCGGTTACTTGAAGATGTGGCTGGGCAGAAGGACCCACTTCCAAGAGGGACTCCTCAATAGGCTATTATCATGAGGCCTCGGTTGTTCACGGTGAGTACCTCTTTATGAACTCGTAAGCATGCTAGCAGCATGGCGGGGACTTCCTCCAGGCCAGGTAATGGGGATTGGAGAGAGCAGCTGTAGTGCCATGTGTGTGTGTGTGTGTGTGTGTGTGTGTGTGTGTGTGTGTGTGTGTGGCTAAAGGGATTGAACCCAGGCATATTCTATTTCTGAACTACTCCCCCAGCACTATTTTTTTTTCTTTCTTTTGAAACAGCATCTTGCTAAGTTGCTGAGGCTGTCCTTGAACCTGCAACCCTCCTGTCTCAGAGTCCCAAGTACTGGGATTACAAGCCTGTGCCCCCACCCCCAGCAACAGCATCTTTCCTTAGCTGGTGAAGTTGATGGCTCTCACTTCTGCTTTATTCTACATACCAGAAGTAAGCCACTAAGTCCAGTCTGCATGGAGGGAAGGGGAATTAGACTTCACCTTTTGACAGGGGTGCCAAAAGATTGTAGCATACTTTAAAGCATCACACATCTATAAAAGCGCCCCGATACGTCAGGGCCTAAGCAACAGCAGCTGTTTTATCCTCCCGCTGGCTCTCGAAGCCAGCTCAGCTGGTGGGTTTTCATGTGGTTGTGGTCAGACGCTGGCTGGACTAGATTCATCTCAAAGGTCCTCCTTGGTCATGTTAATGCTGGCTGCCTGCTGGAACCTCAGCCTGGAACTACCACGAGAATACCTAGACTCTGCCCCTTCACGTGGCCCAGGCTTCTGCACAGCATGTAGTGGGTTTGGAAGATCGAGAAGTTCAAAAGAACGCAGCCAACGTACATGGCTCGCCATGCCCAGCCTCAGACACCACACGGTATGCTTCGCCATGATCCATTCATAGAGACATTCTTACAGCCTGCCCTGGTTCAAGGGGAAGGTGCACAGACCCCATCACTCCATAGGCTCAGAGTCTCAGAGTGTCTGGGGTGGAATATCTTGGAGCTGGGAACTTTGGAACACACAGCCGGTCACGATTTGACTTCCCTCTCACAGGCAAACTGTGTCTCCCCCGGGGCCAGCAAGCCTCATTCCCCACAGCCTAGCTCAGCGTCTAGGATCTTGTCTTCTGAATCCTCAGATGTGGTTTCCCGGATCCTTGAACACTTGTTCTTTCCCACTGGAACCCTGGGAGCCGGAGAGAGAAGCTAGCTGGTTAGTGACATCCCATGTGTCTGACTGTGGGTGTGGCAGCAGTGCCTCCTGTTCTCAGATCGGGGTGGGGTGCAGGCTACTGCATTCTCCGTAGCCACTGTGAAATCCAAAGGACCCAGTTGCCAGTTCCCAGATGAGTGGTCAGTGGGCTCCTGGAGGATGGTCTCCAGGGCCGCTGCCTCTGCACTCTGTTGTCGTTCTTCTTCTATAAAGCACAGCTGGGGAGTTTTGCAGCTGGGGCGTTTCCTCAGTTCATTTCTTCCCCAGAGCAGTTTGAGGGCCCAGAGGTCTCTTTTCATTTTATACAGTTTCTGCCCCTTTCAGATCACACGGATACAAGTCCTTTAAAAACCTGGTGGGTTTCTTAATAAATACTTACAAATATCGTGGAGGGAAGCCCCTCGCTCCCTTGAGCTGGAGGAGAGGTTGCTGCAGGGCCGTCACTTAAAACTCCTAGAAGCCCCATTTTTAAATCACGCCCTTGGGAGCCGAGAAGGAGGCTGTGTCTGTGGAAACGGCTCTGTGGGATTTTTCCATGTGAGCTTTTCGAAGGATTTTCCAGGTCCACCTGGAGTCTGGGATCGACCTTCTCCTGGAAGTCGTTTCCTAATTTGAAAATAATTTTCCCTCTGGCAAAGACGGGCATAAGAAACTGGCCCATTCCAACCATGGAATATTCTAGTATATTCCGGCTTACTTGCACGTCCTATGAATTCCGTGTGACGGTTCAACAGACGTTTTCTTCCCCACTCATCTCTCCCCACTCACATTTTACTAAGGATAAAATGCTGAGGAAAATAGGCTAAGAAAGCCGACAGGTTTCTTCAGTACGATACCTGGGGCTTTGCCACTGAAGATTGACAAAGTTCATTTGTCCCTATTTCCCATGTCACTACACGTGACCACACAGCCTGGCAGAACAGAAGAGGGAAAATCCTTACTGCATTTCCCTCCATTCCTTAAAACCCTTTCTCAAAGCTGCTTGTAGATCCTTGAGGCTTTTACAACAATCTTCTCTGTGTCCTACCAACTTCTACCGTCTCGTGCTCCCAAGCCACACCATGTGTATAAAGTTCTAACCCGTCGTCTCAGCAGAACCCCACTCCTGGTACCAAACTAAGTTCTGGCTCCTGTGGCTGCGTAACCACGCCCGAAGGCAGTGGTGTTCAATGTGGCTGGTCACCTTGTGCCTGTCACTCTAAGTTCTGGGGGCTGGCTGGCCTCGACCGTAGGCCCTCACCCAGGGCCTTTCCCCCCATTGCAGGCAGGGGCTGGCGGGCCTGGAGCCATTTCAAGACCTGCTCGCATTGCGGAGGCTGCAGAGCAATGTCTCCAGCTACCCGTGTGCCCCATGTGAAGCGCCTGCTCGCTAAGGGACTCTGCGTGTGTTCCCTCCCTTCCTCCTACTCTCCAGGAGCACCCAGGATCCCCTCCCAAACTCACTGCTCCTACTGACACCTCAGTCAGCCTCAGACAGCTGCAGAGTCCAAATACAGGAGCCAGAAGCCGTCGGTAACAGAGTAGTGTATGAGCATGCATACAGACACACACACACACACACACACACACACACACACACACACGCTGAGTATCTAGTATCTGCCACAGCTCTGCCCCTTCAGAGGCACTCGGCATACTTTCTTTAAGTGAATGAGTGAATGAGTGAATGAATGAATGAACAGCCTTCCTTTCTCCAGCATTTCCCTCAAGTCTCCACCAGTTTGGGACATCAAGCAGAGGTGTGTGAAGAGCAGGCAGGCAGGTGGGGTCCCGGGGTCATTTCAGTAGCCTATCCACCCGGGGGGCAAGGAACCCTTATATTCCACCACGCCCCCCAGCAGGCCAGCCAGCCATCTCTGCCGGGGCTTCCCTCCCCCACCAGCTCACTCGCTGGGCCCCCACCCCAGCCCATCTGCTCGGCATGTGTAAGCATTGTCAAATTGTTTGAATAAATTGTCACTCTGATTAAAATGTTTATGTCTGCAGGATGACTCGTTTCTGCTAAATTGTACTTAAATAGTCTCACGTTCGCTGCTGATATTTGACATCTGTGTTTGGTCTCCCCGCGGATGGCCAACCAGAGAGCGGGATCTACGCCGGGGCGTCTGCTCCTTAACTGCATGGACGCATGCACGCGTGCACACGCGCACACACACACACACATTCTCTCTCTCTCTCTCCTCTCTCTCTCTCTCTCTCGCTCTCTCCTCTCTCTCTCTCTCTCTCTCTCTCTCTCTCTCTCTCTCTCTCTCTCTCTTTCTCTCTCTCTCTCTCTCTCAATTTTTCTGAAATCAGATTTAGATTTAGATGGCGATGCCCTCGGTGTCTTCTCGATGTTGGTCCAAGTTCACGGTCTGCTACCAAGTGTGCAGAGAAAGAAAGTTCCAACATGGAGCCATGTACTCTGGGACTCCAGATGTAGCTGGCCAAAGCCTCATCACTTCTGCAAGATGCACAACTTCCTTGTGGCCACCTCACTGTGTGGTTGGGACCGATGGATGGGTGGATGGATGGATGGATGGATGCATGGATGGATGGATGGACCAATGAGTGGGTGGTTAGTTGGATAAATGGATAGATGGAAAGATAAACAGATGGATGATTGGGCAGGTGTATGGACGGACAGACGGACAGATGAGTGGGTGGGTGAGTAGGTGGACGGATGGGTGGATCGATGAACAGATGGATGAGGGGTGGGTGGATGGATGTCTGAAGGATGGGTGTAATAACAAGGACCCCATCCTCTGACGATCTGCTGGTATACATGCGACATTTACATCCATTATTACTGATAAAACATATTACTAATAAAACATTATTTTTCTGTTGCTGCATTAAAAAAAAATTGCCACAAACTTAGCAGCTTTTCCCAGCACATCTTTTATTTACCTCAACGCTTCATTGAGTCCGGCGTCTGCTCAATCTAGCTGGGTCTTTAGCTCGGGGGTGGGGGTGGGGGAGGGGTCCCAGGCTGTGGCCAGTGCTGGCTGGGCTGCGCGCTCCTCCGTTGGTTCCCCTGGGAACCTGATAGCATGGGCCACATTTGCTTCTTTGCCCCCTGCTTTCTACCGGTTGTCAGATGGAGTCCTCCTTTGGGTCCGGAAAGCACCTGAAGTTCCCTGCCTGGTGACCCCTCTGGGGGAACCTCACCACAAGGCTGCCTGCTCCTTCCGGGCCTGCAGGAGATCAGCTCTCCAGTATGCTACGGCGGGGTCTGGTACTGGCCACATGGGCAGCCATCTACAACCCCTGCAGGCTGCCCAAGGGTAGGAATCGTCGCAGCACCCAAGGGTGCTGTGGCTGCACCTCCTTGCGCCTGTGGGTGTCACAGCAGCCCGGAGAACAAAGAGATCCAGGAAGACAGGCGTGGCCCAGAATCTAGAGGGGACCCACCCTGAGAAGTGGACATGGGGGGGTGGGCATGGCCATCTGGGAGAGGCGTCTGCACAGTCCTGTGCCGGCTCGGTTACAATGTCACTGCAAGCATCGCACCTGGAGAGATCTGCACCCTGTCTGTCTGTCTCTCTCTCTCTCTCCTATGCTGTGGTACCCACACACAGGGCCGAGGAGAGTGTCTTCTGTCCGCCCTGTCCAACAGGTCTATTCCCAGCCTCCCTGCAGGGGCTGATGTGAACAGGACTGGGCTTTCAGGGTATCTCACTCCTCTCAGCCATACTTGGGGTCCCGTAGTTCTCCATGGTGGGGCCACCCTGAGCTCCATGGGCGTTCAGCAATATCCTTGGTCTCCGCCTCCATAGTCTCCAAGTACAAATATCTCCAGGCATTGCCTAACACCCCAGGAGCGGGATGGTCCCTGGTGGAGAACCACCAGCCAGACAAGACAGACCCAGCCCCGCCGGCCCACCAACACCTGCGTCTCCAGGGCTTGCAAAGCCCTTACTGTAAGAAGAGAAGCAGGCTAGCTATTATCTCGTTAAAATCCTGCTAGCTTTGGGGGTTCTGTAGCTGAGTCCCCGGACAGATTACAGCTGTAACGACAAAAATATCTTTGCTGTTGCGAATCCTGGAGCTGTTTGTACTGGGCTGCTCCAGCAAGTATGAGTGTGAGTGTGTGTGTGTGTGCGTGCGTGTGTGTGTGTGTGTGTGTACGCACGCAGTCAGGGGGATGGCTGTGTGTGCCGAATTTGAGAAACTAGAGGGGGGAAACAATTATATATTGGCCTTTATAGAGCAGAGCCGAGCGGGAAAGAAAAATAAATATAACATGAAAGACTGGAAGGATGGAGATATAAAGAAAGCTTCTTGATCCTTGGGGAAACTTTTTTTTTTCCTTTTTCTTTTCCTTTTTTTCTCAGTACTGGGAATTGAACCCAGGGGCGTTCTACCTCCGAGCTACACCCCCAGCCCTATTTTTTAGTCTTCATTTTGAAACAGGGTCTCACTAAGTTGCAGAGGGCCTCACTAAGTACCTGAGGTTGGCCTTGAACCCGGATCCTCCGGTCTCAGCCTCCCAAGTACTGGGATGACAAGCGTGTGCCACCACGCCCAGCTTGGGGAAACTTTGAATAAGGTCCTCAGAGTAGGGGTCCCAGCTTTGGTTGCATGTCCTGCTCTGGGAAGATGTCACATAACACTTTTGTCTGGGCTGGAAAGGCCGGGCCCACCCTTCTCGGAAAGCTGCGTTGGTTCTGACGCAGCCGGAGGTGAGCGCGCCCCTGTGAAGCTCCCAGCCCTCCAGGTACCGCTGGCTCTGTGGCCACTCCTGTTTCACTCCCGAATTTATCTTTCTTTGCTGCATGCCATTTTTCTCTTTCCTGTGATTGTACCCCCTTCTGTTTTTGTTTCTATTGTTATTATTTAATCGTTCTGGCTGATAATTACCAGTTCGTGGTTTCTGCCAAAGGGATTTGCAGCCACAAAGTCCTCCTTATCCCTAAGTTCCCTGAGCACCCGGCCCCTGCATCTGGCCACAGTGCACAGCCCCCAGAACACGGTCAGACTGCATCCTCGGGGCTTTATACGTTCTGAGGAGGAGGAGGAGGAGGAGGAGGAGGAGGAAGCGAGCTCCCTTGGACCAGCGGCAAAGATGCCGAGCCCAGCGGAGTAAAGGTCCGCATTTTGAAGGGTGGGTGTGGTACAACCTGTCTGGCCAGATGTTAACAGATGTTGCAGGAAAGAGGGGCAAGTGTGGAAGCACCGGGCAGAGCCAAACCGCAAGACTCAGCAGGGTCTGCTCTGCAAATCTACACTCTGGTGAACCTCTGCAGGGCCCGGCTGTCCATATCTCAACGTGTACTTAGCAAAGTCCCTTTCCCTTTGGGGCAAGCACTCCCCAAGGCCCTGTCACTTTTAGAAATGTGCAAATAGGGAGCCTGGGCATGACACAGGAAGGAACCCAGCACTCTGAAACACAGACACGTGTTCTCCCTGCTGGACTGGCTTTGCTTGTGCAAATATACCAACGCCGCAGGAGTGCAAGACCCTCCGACATCTAGTCCTTCTGTTCCCAGCTGTGTCCAGCACGACATCCGGCACACAGTCGGCTTTTAAGGCTCTAAAATGAGCCAGTGAGTGAATGGATGTAATACCGCAGATGACGCCCTGGTCCCCACCTCGGCCCCGTGGGAGGCCTGGGCGGGGCCTGCTGCAAGGCCTCCTCTGCCTGGGTGCACGTGGAATGGACGTGGGAAAGCTGGGGACTTGTCTCTCTATGACGGTCCTCTTGGGCTCTCCCAGATACTGCTTTGAAAAGTTCGTACACACTTTCACAACGAACACAAGAGTTCCTCCCATCCAGAACCCTTGGGCTTCCATTCCCAGCTCTGGCCTGAGGCCCTGCAGGTTGCAAAAGACCACCCTTTGGGGGCCCAGCAAATCGGAAATTCCGTGTGAAGGTGAACCCAACAGTGAGAACGTGCTGATAAGAAGACTGTCAAAGCCATGAACGCTGTCCACGTAAAATAACCCGAGACGTGATCCAGAGAAGCCGCCACTGGAGTCCACATGCCCCTGCCCACCCGGCCCCATGGTGCCTGGGGCAGCCCGTCCTCAGCCCCTGCAGACTGGCCCCGGAGTCAGAGTGTCCTTTCATCAATGGTAGACTCTTCAGGAGAGATTAGAAGTGCCGATTTTTATTTTAAAAATTTTCAGAATTTTAAATATTGGAATATTGGTTCATTCTTTCTTCCTTTTTTTTTGGTACTAGGGATTGGACTCAGGGGCATTCTACCTCCGAGCTATACCTCTCTAGCCCTTTAAATGGTTTGTTTGTTTTTGTTTTGTTTTGCAACAGGGACTCACTGGGTTACTTCTTTTTTTTTTTTTTTTTTGCGGTACTGGGGGTTGAACTCAGGGGCATTCTACCTCCGAGCTATACCCCCAGCCCTATTTTTTATTCTTTATTTTGAAACCGAGTCTCACTAAGTTGCGGAGTGCCTCACTAGGTAGCTGAGGCTGGCCACGAACCCGGATCCTCCGGTCTCAGCCTCCCGAATGCTGGGATTACTTCTTAAAAACATAAAACCACTTGTAAGCCCCTGAGCAGAGCCAGCGCACAGGCATAGCTGGGAGTTGGCGCTGCCCTCCTGGCTGCCGTCTCCTTAGGGAGAAGACGCGGCCAGAGGGCCGTGGCATCATGGTAATTGCCTTTTACTTAACATGGCTTGCCAGACAATTAAGGGCACTCCGTTAGGAACAGTGCATATTTTTTCTTTCAGGAGCTGAGTGAATCATTAGTCTTCCAGGGCTGGGGGAGAAGCCGCAGCAAACCCAGGAGTCCTGACCACATCTGTCTTAGCCGGGCCTTTCCTCCCTCAGTGAGGGGCCAGGACAGCTAAGTACCAGGGTGCTAACTCTGACCAGACCAACTCAGTTTCTAGACATCTTCACCGTAGTGTGGCTTCCTGGTTCGAGCGAGCACCAGCCCTGCCGTCCCACGGAGCAGGCCTTGCCCTCTTCTGGGGCTTGTCTGTCTCAGAGTGGAGTTTGCTCATCCACCAACTGAGGCCCTTGTGCAGCCAGCCTCCCCCATCCCTCGCCACCCTGGGTTTTGGAGGACAACGCTGTGGGGCGCCTAGAAAGTATCCAGCACCTGTCTGGCACAGGTGAGCACCCAGCAGGTGTGGGTTGTTCCTTTTTAAAGTCGGGGACTGGAGCGAGTCCTGAAGCCCGCCCTGTGGGGGAGGGGCCCTCCTCCAGGCCCCACACCTGCAGCTGGGGTCTCGCCAAGCCCGCAGCCCCCCTCTCCTTGACTGTGACTCCCGGCCATGCAGACGGTGCTCTTTCCGTGGGAGCCGGGTCTGGAGGAAGATGATTCTCACTAATGAACCCGCAGGCTTCGCCGTTAATGACCCTGGACCACGCCGCCCACCCGGAGGTCAGACCACGGGTGATGAGACTGCCACCATTAATTAACCCACAAAGCGACGGAATCTTCTTTTACTCATCACGTGGTCTGGAAGCAGCAACTCGGCCCCTCCGCTGCTGGGCCTCCCCGCTCCTGGCACTAGGCGGGGCTCTCCGGCTCCCCGGAGGGGCCAAACTTCACCCTCCCCAGGAGCCTGGAGTGCCGCTTCTGAGCCTGGGGGGTGGGGGGGACTCGTCGACACCTTTCCAGTTTCATAGCCATTTTGCCCAGGAATGCCAGCGGTCAGCTGAGATCGCGGCCAGGGCATCCGCTGCGATGAGGCGGTCAGGCCCAGCCCAGGGCCCGGAAGCCCAGGGTGGGGAAGATGAAGTGTCCAACCAGCCCCCATCAGGGACAAAAGCTGCCTGGGGCCCTTCCGCCTTGCCAGGGAGACCTTCGCATCTTCTTTAGCTGAAGAAGAAGTCACGGTCCTGGGAGGTGACGTGACCAACCCCAGGTCACACAGCAAGCAAGCAAGAGAGGAGACCACAGCCTCGGTCTGTGCCCGCAGGGCCGATGCAGGTGACCTGCCCTGCCCAGCCTGCCCCGGCCCGCCTCGCTCACCTGCACGGGTCTCCTGGTGCTCGCCAGGCAGTCACAGCTGAGCAAAGTCCCTTGAGCCCCATGCCGCCATGCCCGTGTGCTGACGGCACATCTCCTCGGCCATCTCGGTGTGCGCCAAGCCGTCGGTAACTTTGCTGCTTCCTCCAGCTGGGCTGCACCCCCACAGCTTCTACCACCTCCCAACAGTCCACGCAAGGAGGAACCCACCAACAAGATGCGGGCTCTCAGAATCTGGGTGCCTTCCGAAAGCCTCTGCCTCTCAACACTGCGGTGCAGGGCACCGGGCCTTGAGGGCAGGATCCAAACCAGAGGGGTGGTGATGGAGGGGCTTTGTCCAGTGTCCTGGCGCGCTGGGGACAGGTTGGGTCCCCATCTAGGTTTGTAGGATGCCAGGAGGTGACAGGATTCTCAATACCACTCCACCCACTGGGCCTTTGCAATGGGACATAAATCTGCAGAAGCCCACAGTTCTGGGGGAGTTTCAAGCAGGACTGAAGACTTTTGATCTTGTTTCTGGAAGGATTCCCTCAGAGAGAGGGCAAAAATGGCTCAGGAGAGAACTTTGGAGCAGGAGGCGTCCTGCCGCACGGCAGTTGAGGACCGGGGTGGGGACCGCCAGGCAGGGAGGGCGCAGTGTCTGTTGGGGATCTCCTGACCCTCTGTCCGTGTGATTTACAAGCCTCAGTTTCCCCCACACAGAGTGAGCATTCTCTAAAAGGGTGCTGTCACCTTCCCTCAGTTAATGTCCAAGTAGAGGCTAAATCCTGGTGGCCAGGGCTAAAGCTGGGCCCACAGGTCCACGACCTCCCTCCCCCGCCTCCCCCAAGCAGGTGGTCTGACAGTGTCTCCCCTTGGAAAGCAGGGAGGATAATGACAGCCAAGGCTCGAAGCAGCTATAGGCCTGAGCACAGCACCATCTTGAGCACTTAGCGACCTCAGGGCCAAGACCGTGCTGGCTACTAGGTAAGGCAGAAGTAGACAAAGCTTGGGAGAAAGAGAAAAGGCCAGCAGCTGACATTTCTTGGTCCACTCCTTTTAATTTTTTTTCAAGGTACTAGGGATTGAACTCAGGGGTATTCTACCTCCGAGCTATACCCCCAGGCCTATTTTTTA
The DNA here is from genome assembly GCA_004027655.1 of Graphiurus murinus. Taxonomy (NCBI): domain Eukaryota; kingdom Metazoa; phylum Chordata; class Mammalia; order Rodentia; family Gliridae; genus Graphiurus; species Graphiurus murinus. The sequence continues at coordinate 6,349 of PVLC010024668.1, read as the reverse complement.
TTTTGAAACAGGGTCTCACTACATTGTGGAGGGCCTCACTAAGTAGCTGAGGCTGGCCGCGAACCCAGATTCTCTGGGCTCAGCCTCCCAAGTACTGGGATTACAAGCGTGCGCCACCACGCCCGGCTGGTCCACTCCTTTTAGAACATTATATATTCTGCATAAAAAACGCCCTTCAAAAGTCAAAGCCAACCCCTGGCTGCAGGCTGGAATACCTCCCTTTCCTGAGGGTGGAGGCAGGCCCGGCTGGACATCACTGTCTGAGGGGCTGTCTAAGCAGTGGTGTCCAGCTCAGGCTGCCCGAGAGACAGGAGAGGCAGGAGACAAACCAGCCCAGCAAACATTCGTGGCAGAATGTCGGTGGCCAGGTTCTGGGATTCCTCTGACTCTGTCAACGTTAATGTATTTTTTTTAACCTATTTATAGTCATCTGTTGAGGGGCTGCCCCAGCTCCCCCGGGAGACAGTGGGTTAAAGCCTCACTTCCTTGTGTTTCTTTTAGTTTCTTAGAACCATTTGCTGGCAACCCCCCTGGCTTACAAATGTCGGAACAATTATTACTGTCAGGTGCACAAACAAGGCCCACACAGCGGTCTATTGTTCCGCAGATGGAAAAGTCTGCAAGAAGAGATTATTTTGTTTAACCTGGGGAGAGGAGGGAAGGGAGGGGAGGGGTGTTGATAAAAGATGTCACCAGCCTGCACTTGGGAACAGTCACACTAAGACGCTCCGGCTTCCAGAGACTTCCCCAAGCTGCCTTTGTTTACCAGGACATACAGTTAACTCCCTCTCCTGGGGTCTATTCTCCACACCCCCAGGCCTTTTTAAATCTGAATATTCTATCAAGCTGAGGAAGACTTATTTTTAACTCAGGGGCAGAAGGCTCAGGGTTTGAGAGCTCTCTCCTGGGTTTGAATCACTCTTGCTTTGTGATCGCCCTCCCGTGCCTCAGTTTCCCCATCTATAAAGTAGAAATGGCCATCGGTGGGTTGGTGGGGAATTAATGGAGATATTGCACCTAGGTGCTGAGATGGGACCAGACTGTAATCTGTAACAGACACTTGTTATTTATTATTATTATTAATAGCTGGGTGGCTTTTCTGATCTTCGGTTTCCCCATCTTTAAAAGTGTAGATGGTCTCGGCCAGCATTCCCAATGCTATAATGCAAAACAACTGGCCACACAACTTAGAGGAAGAAAGATTTATTTCCTCACTGTTTTTGGAGGCTTGGGGGTTCTGTTCATGTGAGGCTGGGATTTACAGAGCTCAGGTCATGGCAATGGGGGGGGGGCAGAGAGAGGGAGAGAGCCAGGTTCTGCTCTCACATCATTGAGGCCAGGAGCAGAGACCAAGCAAGTGAGGAGATTCAAAGACAAAAGCCCAGCCCCTAAGGCCATATCCCCGGGGATCACCTTCCCCAGCCACACCCCACCAGCCTAGGTGACCATCCAGTAAATCTACTACAGTGGATTTACCCGCTGATATTATAACCCTTGTGGCTTCATGACATCAACTCTGAGCTTTGTTACACGACCTCTTCAGGAAACAATCAACACCTAAACATAACACAGATTATATATTGGTTTGTGGTGATGACAGGACCCTCCTCCCAGGGCCTTGGCCACGCAAGGGACACTGCTTGACGGAACACCCCGGCTCAGTAAGAGATGTCGCTTCAGACCTGCGACGTGGAGCTTGTTCTCGCTTTTCGGCAGGAAAAGCCACCGGCCTTGGGCAGCAGACGTGAGCAGAGGCGTGAAACGTACGGAAAGAAAGGACCGCAGACAGAAACCAGCCTGTCTGTCTGCTTCCCGCATGCCCACGCCCCGTAAGGCCAGCTCCTTCCCAACCGCCGTGACCTCGATACTGTGTGTGCGTCCATCCCCGGCTGCTGGTCCCCAGTCACGACTGCCCGCCTCGCTGGGGTGACCTACATTTCTTCAGTGGCGGCTGGAGCAGACATTCCAGGGTAATTAACACACACACACACACACACACACACACACACACACACACACGGCCGGCTCAGGCCTGGCAGAGCCTGGCACACTGGCTGTCTAGACAGAGCTGGGAGCTGAATGGCCTCCTGCAGTGGGAGAGACAGCCACTTGGGGCTGCAGCCAGGACGGCGAGGGAGGGGGTGGAGACAGAGGGTTTCCTGTTCACCTTCCAACAAGGAAGGAGTTAAGACACCCAGAGCCTGCAGAAGAGGTCAGGAAGCAGCGTAGACAATCCCCTCCTGAAGGAACGGTCGGCCAGCCGGCCCGTGACCACCGTGAAGCAACTGGTGTCCTGCCTCAGATAAGACCAAGCGTTGCGGTGCGCCCTTCCGGTTATTCTGCTATTGCAGCCCGGCTGACACCTGGCCACCAGGGCTCCTCCTGGCACACATCCATGCAGGTGGTGTATCAACTCCCCGTGCACTGGACCAGGCACCTTGGACCAGTTGTCCTGGGACCAAGGCTCTGTCCCCTCCCAGCCCCAATCCCAGGGCACCCGGCTGGTGCTCCCCAAATGCCAATCACGGGGGGGGGGGTGGGATTCACAAATTGTGTCCACTGGTACCATACTTAGAATTCTTCTTTAAATGAACTCAAAGCAAATAAAGCAAATTTGGTTGGTTTTTGTTTGTTTGTTTGGTTGGTTTTTTGTTTGTTTGTTTGTTTTTTGTTTTTTGTTTTTTTGCGGTACTGGGGATTGAACTCAGGGGCATTCTACCTCTGAGCTATACCCCCAGCCCTATTTTTTATTCTTTATTTTGTAACAGGGTCTCGCTAAGTTGCAGAATGCCTCACTAGGTAGCTGAGGCTGGCCTCGAACCCGGATCCTCTAGTCTCAGCCTACCAAATGCTGGGATTACAAGTGTGCGCCACCAAGCCCGGCAGCAAATTTGTTTTAAATTTGGAAACCCAAGCTGTCAAGTAGACTATAAAGGCACCCTTAAGTCATTTCACCTTCCGGATGTTGGCCAATACTGTCTCCCTTCGATCATTTGGTTTAAAACTTAAGGAAGCTGTAGCTTAGAAGAGACACGATTTCCCTCCGGTCACCCAGGTGGCCAAGAGCCTCGGGTACTCATTCCTTTGCTACTTAACCTGACCCAGCCTTGTTATGGCCTCCCATCCGTCCCCACAGAATCCTGGGGGGATGGCAAGTCTGTCTCCAAGGAGACAGGAGCACCCCAGCTCTGGGCTCCGGACCCAGGCCCCTGGTGGAGCTTCCCAGGTGCAATCTGCCCTTCTCCTGGTGCAGCTTCTGTTTCATAGATGTCCTGCGGGTCAAACGCCCGTCCAGGGCTTAGTGTAAAGCCAGACCAGACTACCTGAGCTGCCTAGTAAATCTTTTTTTATTTTTTTTTTAAATCTCAGGAAAGTGCCTTTACTTTAATTATACACAAACTTAGTAGCACAGCGTATTTCGAATTACAAACAGCAATTATTTCAAGCATACGCAAAACTAGTTACATTATGTTAACATGCAGTACCTTTTTTTCCATTCAAGAAAGACTTTTTTTCATTCACTCTTTTATGCATTTGATAGAATTTATACTCAGAAAGCTGACTCCAATGCACCGTAAACCAATTAATGGCCTTGGCTGGGGTGCAGCCATCATCCAAGCCAAAATAAAGGGGGCGAAAGGACGTCATGAGGAAAACTATATACAAAAACATAAAATCGGTGATACGTTTTAGAAAAGGGACACAGATAGAAACACACACATGCACACACGCACACACTAAGTGAAATCACGAGAGGAGTACCAACAGCAGATTTCCTCTGGACACCCAGGCCTGCAGAGGCTGGAGGGGACCCGAGGCGTGGGCCTGGCAGGGACTGCAACCCAGCTTTGCTGATTCCTTGTTGCTTTGGTGTCCAGGAGCCTCAAGAGATGGAGAAGAGCCGGGCGTGGTGGTGCATGCCTGTAATCCCCGTACTTGGGAGGCTGAGACAGGAGGATCATGGGTTCGAGGCCAGCTTCAGTAATGTAGAGAGACCCTGTTTCCAAATAAAAAATAAAATAAAATAGGGCTGGGAGTGTAGCTCAGAAGTAGAATGCCAAGCTGGGCGTAGTGTCGGATGCTTGTAATCCCAGTACTTGGGAGGCTGAGACCCAAGGATGCAGGTTCACGGCCAGCCTCAGCTACTTAGTGAGGCCTTCTGCAACTTAGTGAGACCCTGTTTCAAAATAAAGAATAAAACAGGGCTGGGGCTGTAGCTCAGAGGTAGAATGCCCCTGGGTTCCATCCCAAGTACCAGACACACATACACTAAAAAATGATAATAATAAAGGTGGACAAGACAGGGCAGGGTGCCTGGAGCTCAGAACCTACACACACACACACACACACACACACACACACACACACACACACACACACACCTCTGCATGGCCCTGCTCACTCTGCAGAGGAGGCCTGCACGGTTCTCCTCCCAGTTTCCATCAGAATGGAGAACCCGCTCCACTGTCCCCTCTTTCCACAGATGTTTATTCTGGTTTATTCTGTCACTGTCGTTCCCCCAGATTCTCCGTGAAAATGTCACCCATCCCAGACAGAAACGGTGAGTATTCCAGATGCTCAGGGCTTCTCCCGCCCTACTCAGACTCGACCCTAGAATTCCATCACTTGCACAATCAAGATACAACTGCCGAAAATGTATCCTGTACCAGGCTCCTGCCCAAGGAACACTGGTGCGCTCTTCATGATAATAGCCAAAATAATAATAGCACTCTCTTAATTAAGTTAACTTTTTTTGTGGACGACAATAGGAATACCTGTTTACAGCCAAATATTTGCAAAAAATAAAAATAAAAATGATTTCATAACCTGCAATTACACTATCCAGAAATAATGAGTGTTAGAATGTTGGTGTGTTTCTATCCAGTCATTTTCCTGCATAAAAACCAAGGAAGCAAGCGTGTTGTTTTTAAAACTATCATAATCATCTAATAATACCTTATGAACCTTTCTACGCCACGAAACATTTTTTTCCTCTGATGCAGTTTTAATGGCTGAATAATATTCCACGGTACGGCCTTCTCTCGATACATTTACCCAATCTGTTTTGTTAAACACTTGGATGATACTCAATTTCTTGATGTTCTAAATCACTCTGCAGGAAAAAAAAAAATAGTGTGTGTGATTAGCATTTGCACATTCGCTTAATTAATTATCTAGGACAAATTCCTGGAAGAATTAGGTGTTCCAGATCTTGTGTGGCTTTTTTTCTTTGGCCCTGGGGTGGTTTAGTTTGGTTGGTTGTGTTTTCTTTCATGCACAAATCGTACATTTGTAGTATACTTAACAAAAACATACTGAAATCATAATGTCAGCTCAGTAAATTTTTATCAGGTGAACTCACTCATAAAACCTGCGCTTAGATACAGAAGCAGAATGCTGCTATCCCATCGGGGGCCTCCTCCTGACCCAGGGATGACCTTCAGGTCGACCTGTAGGTCGGTCTTTCCTCGTTTTGAACTTCACTGTTCTCCTGTTTGGCAGTCCTCACTCCGTCTGCCTGGGAGCCGCATGTGGACACTCGCTAACGTTCTTGCCTAGCGTTCTGAAGCAGGAAAAAACGTCCTAACTCATTTATCCTTCCATACCATCGCCGGCTCGGTTCAGTCTCCTTCACCATCTCTGAGCCAGTTAAATTATACGGCATTTCCTTGGGGACTCTTGGTCTCTAATCTGTGAAAGTAACCGACAGGTGTCTACAGTCTTCTGCCGCATGACTGCCAGGGAGCAGATATCAGCTCAGGCCGCTCCACGCCCAGGAGGGAAGCCTCGAGCTGCAGCCCCTGGCCCAGGACAGCAGAGCAGAGGTGAGCAGGCCCCCTGAAGATCAGATATGCAACTCAAGTCTGAAGACAGCCCCAGGTGAAAAACATTTGTTTTTCCAATTAGTTTTGTTTTCTTTTAGATACTAGAGATTGAAACCTGAAGCATTCTACCTCCAAGCCCCACCACCAACCTTATTTTTTTTTTTTTTTTGAAACAGAGTCTCATTAGGTTGCTGAGGGTCTCCCTAAGTTTGCTGAGTCTGGCCTTGAACCTGCGATCCTCTTGTCTCAGTACTGCATGACAGGCACGCTCTACCACGCCTGGCAAACATTTACTCCTTATCATTAAACGCTGAAGGCCTTTTCTCCTCTTCTGGGCGAGGCTCTGGCAGGTGCTGGATGAATACGGAAGTGTGCAAAGAAGAAATGAATGAACAAATGATCCGGGAGCCCTGCTCTGGGCATCGGTGCCCCGACTTCTGCAGAAAGGTAGCTTTGTTGCTGTGGACAAAAAAAAAAGAGCCGTTTGCCTGGGGGGACCCTGCTCTGGGGAGGTGGCATCTGGG
>PVLC010024667.1:0-24397 GCA_004027655.1 Graphiurus murinus | reverse complement strand
TTTTTTTTTTTTTTTTTTTTTTTTTTTTTTTTTTTTTTTTTTTTTTTTTTTTTTTTTTTTTTTTTTTTTTTTTTTTTTTTTTTTTTTTTTTTTTTTTTTTTTTTTTTTTTTTTTTTTTTTTTTTTTGCGGTACTGGGGATTGAACTCAGGGGCCTTCTACCTCCGCTACGCCCCCAGCCCTATTTTTTATTCTTTATTTTGAAACCAAGTCTCACTAAGTTGCGGAGGGCCTCACTAGGTAGCTGAGGCTGGCCGCGAACCCGGATCCTCCGGTCTCAGCCTCCCGAATGCTGGGATTACAAGCGTGCGCCACCACGCCCGGCTCATGCATTAGCTTTTTAGCTGGCAGTGTGACCTAAGGAAATACACTTTATATGACTGTGGTTTCAGGGGTTTTTTTTCTCTGAAACACCAGGGAGTGGAGTTGGATATTGTCTGAGGTCCCTTGTACCACTAGGATTCAACTGTGAAATTTATGTTCATGTAACTTGGTATAATATCCTGAAAACATTTTCTATTAAGGGAAGGATTTCATTCTTGGAAACATTATAACTAAAAAAAATTGATTGAAAAATCTCAAGAGAGTCTGTGCTATTCTTTTAAAATAGCTGAATATGAATACTGTGGATGTTTTCTGGGAGAGGAGCATGAGGAGTTGGAAGCTCATAGTCACTGAAATGAGAAAGTCACAAAAGGTTTCACACTATATTCCACTTAGTTTAGGAATCTCAGAGCAATTCACAAAAAAATATTACACAGAATAAATAGCATATGACTATGAGAAAAGGCACATTTAAACAAAGAAGCTACACTTTAAGATTAAATTTTTTAAAAAGTCACTTGTCTCCAAACACAAAATAATCAAGTGATGAAGTAATATAGTTAATTTAGTTAAAAAAAACTGAATAATAGATGCCTCATTATTGAAGCATACACGAGACATTTTATTGAGATATCTGTATAATTGTTTCTATGCACCTCTTCACTTTGCACATACTCATTATTTTGTTACTCATTTAACCAACTAATGTATCAATCACATAGTAGATGCCTGGGAGTCACAATTATAGACATACTTCCCTTTAGACTAAAAATTGCAAGGGTCTTCAATGATCCTTCCAGTTCAAGATGAGGCTTATATGTTGCCTTAATAAGGAGATGACAGCCAATTGTATCTGCCTCTCCAATTAAGTAGAAGAATTTGGAACTATAGCTGCTGCAGTTAATATTGATAATAACCATTGCTCTCCTGGACAAGGTAATAGCCACCTGAGTTGCTGCCTGCATTTCTTATCTATTAAGCAGAGCCTCCCAGTCATAATCTTAGAAAGTTTCCAGCTCTCCAATTAGGGATGTAGGTCATGAATAAATTTATCTTTGATGCTAAACCAAGAGGTTTCTGTCCTTAAGGACAGGTGTTAAGTACTTGCACAGGAAGCCAACTACTTACAAAAATAAAATAAAAGGACATCTCTGTACAGAAGAATCACGAAATTAAGGTCATGGTCATTTGCAGAGACCACTCTCTTTGTTTCTTTCTGATAATGCTCCTCTTCCAATTCATTCATATAAGTTAAGATGCCACATTGCTTTTTTCTTGAGTCCTCACTGAAGCTATGAGGGAGTATTATATATAAACAAATATCAGATAGTCTTTATGTGATTAATAACTCTAAATTACTATTGTTCTAAAAAAAAAAAAAAAAGTCCTGACACTAATAGAAGCCTAAAACTCACACAATCCATTATATGTCTAATCACACATGTTATTTTTGGAACTCAAATAAGGAAATTAGTAAATGTGGCCAAATGAAGAGTCTTAATGACCAGTACTATTCCTGATAAGAAAGTGTTAGAGGAGAACTAGATGTGACTAATCAATTCTTGATAAATAAACACTTTCATGGGCTCATTACATAGCTCTTCCTATAACAAATATACAGTTCTTCTTTGTCTTTAATTTTTTTTATTCTAGAGAAAGAAAAAAAGATTTACAGAATACTATGACAGGTACCAATTTACTGATAGGAATTAGGAAAAAGCCTGCCAACCCAAACTTTCTATGCCCCAGGGTAGGCCATGCTTCTCATCTGGGCACTAATAATGAGTGCTGATTGCCCCTGCCAGTGAATCAAGACCAGTGAGTTCTCCCAGAGAACTCTGGCCCACCAGGACAAGTGCCACATCAGAATGTGACTCCAGTCTTCATGGTACAACTCCTCTTAGCCATCATAGTTCATATTGTACACTTAACAGATCATTTAGAATTCCTTCGAACATTAATGAATTTTCTGCCATTAAAAACAAACTCGATGTATGCATGAATGACTTTACCAGCTTGTACCTAACAAAGATGTATGATTACAATGCACCAATAAAAAAATAAATAAATAAACAAAACAAACTCGAAGTAGGCATGCTAGCACACGCCTGTAATCCCAGTACTTGGAAGGCCGATACAGGAGGATTACAGGTTTGAGGCCAACCTGGCCAACTTAGTGAGACCCTGTTTGAAATAAAAAGATAAAAAGGGCTGGGGTGTAGCTCAGAGGTAGAATTCCCCTGGGTTCAATCTCCAGTACCAAAAACAAACTTGAGTGAAAATAGGGATACATACAAATGTATACATTTTTAAAATATGAACAGTTGAGTTTTCTCTCATTTAAACCTCAAATATTTGTAGTTAACATAGAATATATATAAGAATATATATATATAAAATAGAATATATATGTCTCAAAAGGTTCTTATTTTCTAAATTAGGCTTAACTGAAAACTTACATGAAATTTAAAAATTTGAGACCGTGTGTGTGTGTGTGTGTGTGTGTGTGTGTATCTGTGTGTGTGTGTAAATTTTTCAGCAGTGGGGGCTATTAGGGATTGAATTGTGTCCTCCTAAAAGATATGCTAAAATCTTACACCTAAGTACTTCTGAATGTAACCTTATTTGGAAATAGAGTTGTTGTTGCAGATTTAATTAAATAGATGGGATCATACTGGGTAGAGTGGGCCCCTAATCGAGTATGACTGGCATCCTTATAAGAAGACAGAGACTTATGGAGATAATATCATGTGATGACAGAGGCAGAGACTGGAGTGACACAGCAACAAGCCAGGGTACGCCACGGATTGACAGCCACCATTACAGGAGCCAGGAAAGGTCCTATAGAGTCTCAGAAGAGAATAGCCTATGACAACTGTGGATTTGTAGTCCCCAGACCTGCATAAGAATAAATTTCTGATGTTTTAAACCACCTAGTTAATGGCACTGAGCTGAAAGCCCTAGAAAACTAACATAAGGATTTGTGAAGAAGATCAGATGAGTTAGAGAGACATAATTTTGTTCATCGGAGTGAAGCATGATACAATTAAGGTTCTTCTGCTATAGGACAGAATCTAAAGTTTAAGCAAGTCTTTTCTACATGCCTGGCCCTGTTCTAAGTATTTTATAAATATCATTTTATTTAAGATAAGATATCACATAGTACTTAAACCGTGTGAGTTATATTCTAATACTATTGCCAATTTAGGAAAAAAATATGCACAGATTCTCTTTAAATAATTATCTTTTCAAGGGATTATTATTCTGCTCTACAGATTCTTTCTGGTGAATAATGAAGATATTGTACCATTATGCAATTTTCATTCCATTAAGTATTAGAAACTTAAAATGTTTAATTTCAAAGGAAAAAATAATTTACAACCTTCTCTTTCTTCAAAACTTGTTATATCAAAGTTGAATCTACAATAAAAATAACAGTACAGAGAAGATGACCACGTAACAGAAAAGTTACATTCACGTAGTGTACTAATAACCATACAATAAATCACACTGGCTCAAATATTACTCCTCTACTATTCATGGAGAAGGCTTTTTAATTCATTATGTTCAAGATGAATACCCTCATTAGGTGGATTGATTAAAATTATAAAATTATGATATTGAAATATCTTCTTGAATTATAGGCCATTCTAGATTATAACTACTTTAGGAAAAATTTCAATGTTTGATTTCCACTAAGTATTGGGTGTTTTAGTCTCTTAGTTTATTTTTCTTCACTTTCTAGGTTCATAATGTTTTTCAAAACAACTGTAAAATGCTACTGAATGATGGAAGCCCTCAAAACCATACGATGCCCAAATATTAAGCCCTTGCATGGAGAAGTCTCTCAATTCCTCCAGACATATGGTTTACAATTAAATGGTTTATTGCTGAATAAACATTAATGTCAGACAGAGGAAGCAAGCGCCAATTCTCTACCTCTACATTTTTCTAATTCATATCTTTTAAAAAACAAACACATCTGTCTGAATTTGCTTCCCTTTTGCATACCTCACTTCAAAATATCAAGTGTTCCCATTGTTTCAGCAAGCCCTAAAGCTTTCCGATTGATTTTTGTCTTTACTATTCATTATAATAAGTGTGTCTATTAGAATTAGCAGGGAGGGCTTTAGAATTTAACTTCTTAATAATAAAAAGTAACACAAGCACAGTTTTCATTTTTACACTTGTGAAACCATTGTGTGTATGATTCTTCTATTGCTATAATGCAAGACATAATACATTTATAGAATAGTAAAACTTTATGATTGATATGTAGTTGAGTAGACAAAAAGCAGATATATACAGCCATATAAAGTACCTCTGGAACATAAAACAGTGATCTTGAAAAGAAAATTAATTCCATAAAAACTAAGAGATGAAGAATATGTATGGGAAAAGTCCTCTAATGATAGAAGATGCAGAACATCTGAGGAAACCTGGTAGAGGCCTAGCTAGACCCTTTTCAAAATGAAAAATAGAAAGGGCTAGGGGTATAGCTCAGAGGTAGAATGTCCCTGTGTTCCATCCCTGGTGCCACAGAAATAAATAAAATAAAATAAAAAGAACTAGTGTACAGACACAGAGCCATGTGATCTCTCTTTAGCTTTACCACTATACTGTAATTGCCAATCTTTCTGCTCCCTTCATCTTCTGCTCTAGGAAGCAAAGGGGGAAAAAAAGTGTGCACATTTGTTCTGGGCTGCAGGATACAGAGCACTGGACATTGGAGGTTTGACATATACAAACATTTGTTCATTCAATTAGTTAACAAATATTTGTTGTTAGGCAACAATTTTATCAAAGTAAAAAAGATGAACTTCCTGCCTTCAGGAGATCACTCCCAAGTAAACAGAGCATGTAGCCACCTAACTGTAGAAAAGCAGGTATTAGTCATCCATTGCTGAGTGATAAATCACACTCAAACTCAGCACCTTAAGACTGCACTCCTTTATGATCTCGAAGCCCCTGTAGGTCAGGTTGTATGGGCACAGCTTAGCTGAGTCTTCTGCTTCTTGGTCTCTCATAAGTCTGTGATCAAGATAGCATCCCAGGGTTTGTGGTATCATCTGAACACTCAATGGCAAGGGATACTCCTGTAAGCTCACTCTGGATTTTCACAGCATTCAGTTTCCGTGGGCTGTCAGCTAAAGGCCACCCTCAGTTCCTTGCCATGTGGGCCTCTCTCAAGTGACAACTCTTCATCAAAATACATAAGCCAACAGGCAGTAGAAAGAGTCTGCAAGCAAGTTGGAAATGATAGATGTTATAAGTAGCATTCTACTGGTTAGAATCTACTGGTTAGAATCAAGTTACTAGCTCAGTCTACTCTCAAGAAGAGAGATTGCACAGGCATAAATACCAGAAGTTGGGGATCATAGGGCCATCATAAAAGTCTGTCTATTATAATGCTCTAAATGGTCTACTTCCCATAGTAATTGTTACCACCAGTACTACATGCTTCCTAATATCCCTACTACTGGAGTCACTTTGGGGCATTGAAAAGTTGTCTTCTAGTCGAGTGTGGTAGCACACACCTGTAATCCCATCAAGATAAGAGGATCACAGGTTTCTGATCAGCCTCAGCAATTTAACAAGATTCTCAACGACCTAGTTAGACCCTGTTTCCAAACAAAAAATAAAAAGGGCTGGGGGTGTAGCTGGGAGGTAGTATTACCTTGAGTTCAATTCCCAGTACAAAAAAAAAAAAAAAGATGCTGTTCCCTAAGGATTACATTATTATGCAAATATGATACTGATACTGGCAACATTAGACTACTAATACTATTAATTCTCTCAAAGTACCTAGCTATAGGACCTAAAAACGATAAATTTTCCTGAAATGTAGTGACAAAAAAGAAATGGTAGTGGAATATGAGATGGTGGCTAGTAGAACCAGCTTGCAGAGAGAGGAGAGATGGTAGTTTTAAGTCTTCATTGACTATCTGCTCTCCTTAAGATATTAAGGATAATATAGATAATAGTAATAATAATAATACTCACATTAAACAACTTAATTTGGTCCTTAAATGTTTCTGCAGCTGGGCCACTCTTAACCTCTATGGTTCTTGCTGGTGACTACATGAGTAGAATTCAAACATTAAGACAACTTTTCTCTGCGTATTGTGCATTTCTTTAGGGAGCGAGATGAGTTCCACATCAGTGCTTATGCAGAATACGAATGCCCATTGAAATTTTACTTAGGCATTATAACTTAGCACTTTAAAAATAATTCTATGTGGAATATTTAATTTTTACCAGAGAGTCAGAACATACTTGGCTGTATACAGTTTTGTTTTGTTTTTTAAATAATGGGGCATTTGGGGATATCCAATAGGCCCAGGACTTAAACTCTTCCAGGCAAAGCTAAATGCAATTCCCATCAATATAGTTATTCAGATTTATATTTTTATTTTGATAAGATTGGGACACAACAGCTCTCCTTAGTTTTCTCTTTACTGTAAATTTATGCTACCCTTGTAGTGGGAGAAGAAGAAGGGCTTGTATATGTAAATTCCTTCAGTATACCATAAACTCCTATCATTGTGCTTCTATTGCTGATACATGCATACCGTCACTTTTTTTTTTTTTTTTTTTTTTTGGTAGTACTAGGGATTGAACCCAGGAGCACTCTACCACAGAGCTTAATTCCCAGCCTCACTAAGTTGCCCACACTTGTCTCAAACTTGTGATCCTCCTACATAAGCCTCCAAGTAGTGGGATTACGATGTGCACCACCACACCCAGCTAAAAGTCACTCATTAATGTCATAGAAGTGGCTAATAAGCCAGCGTGGTGGCAAACACTTGTAACCCCAGTGCTTGAGAGTGCGAAACAGGAGGACTGCAGGTTCGTGGCCAGCCTCAACAATTTAGTGAGGCCCTCTGCAACTTAGTGAGACCCTGTTTCAAAATAAAAAAGAATTAAATAGGACAGGAAGTATAGCTCAGAGGTAGAACCTCCCTCGGTTTAATCTCCAGTACTGTGGGAGGTGGGGGGGGGGGGTAAAAATAAATAGAAGAGGCTAATGAATCATGGTGACATGCAGATCGTGAGAGAAAATTTAAAAAAAAAAAAGCTCCCCCAAATTTCCAGGGTCTATCTATGATTAAAATGCATTTGTTAAAGATAAAGATAGGCTTTAGTGAGGTCATTGGAGACATGATTCATGATAAACTCTACTTGACAAAGCCATATTATAATCATCTATGACATTTTTCAGAAAGGGATGGTTACTTTAGTGGTTTCATATTTTATTAATTAGGGATTTGGGGGTCATTGCGTATGAACTCCATGATTTTGTTTAATTTGAGAGGCTATATGGTGAAACAAGGACTTCGATCTCCAAGAAGCTGAGAATGATAAGCAACAGTGTACTACTAATTCCTGTCATGTGGCTCAGATCCATCAGAGAGTAATTAATATTGGAAGACTTAATGGAATAACCTCTAAGATTTCTATTTTCCTACAAACACACATTCAATTATGGTGACTTTAATTTTTTAAATCAGTAACCCTAGGAAGAATATTAATTTTGTATATATTTTCAAAAGAACACATAGGCTATTTAAACAGACCTCTTTTCTAATCTAACCTTGCCTAAATTTGGACAAGACATCCACTTGCATAAGGTAAATATGGATAGGGAACACCGATGCCTTTATTTTACATTAAAAGTTTAGTAAGTAAAGCTATACTGCTTCTTCCTCAATATTGTGAATCAATCATGCATAGGTAAGAAGCTAATATCTGTTCTCTAAAATCTATGTTTTTATTTTCTTCCTGTACAAGAAACTCCACTACATTTTCCAGCCTCCCTTGCTGTTAGGTCTTCTGGTCAATGAACTGTGAGTACAAGTGCCAGTCCCCCTTCCAGGCCTTGTCCACACACTCACAGAGACTCTTCCATGTCCATTGCCCTTTCCAGATAGCGAGGTGAAGGCAGTTATGATGATCCCTAAAGCCATATGTTGAGATGACAATGTCTTCTTAATGACATCCCTGAATAATTATATAGAAAAGCACCACCCCACTAACCCCTCCCTATCCAGGGCTGTTTCAGGAGCATTAAATAAACTACCATTGTGTGAAGATTTTTGTTACAGAAGCTGACATTATCATTAGTAATATATACACACAACTATATTACTCATAAATATTTGGATCAGAAATAATCTAAACTTAAAGCAATATCTTGCCAATATGCAAAATGTTCAAAATATTAAAATAGTCAAAATAATTTAAATTTATTAATGTGAATAAGATTTACTCAGAAAAGCAATACTCTCAAGTTATTACATTCTTTAAGAGAGTATACCAATTATTTATATGTGTCTAGGTATAGCAAACAATAACATTGATTAAATACTTTTTATAAGTCGAAAGAAAGTAAAGTTTTAAAAGATCCCTTTGGTTACTTGTCTACCACACTGTTGAAGGGGAGAAAAGAGGAATTCAAGCAGTATTCCCTAGAGTCATATGCATTTAGGAATTACAATTTTGTGGTCAATTATAGCAATAACAAAAAAGTCTTAAATCAGAATTAATTTTTTATTGCCAAATACAATCTCTCTGGAAATAAGGTTTATAATGAAATTACTGTCAGACTTTTAACGATAATGGTACAATGAAAAGACTGTAGCAATTGAAAATGAGTTTTGTAGTTTGAGAACTGTCAAAATAACAAATTGGATGTTTCTTCCTTAACTATTCAAAATCTATGTTTCAAACTAATTTTGTATCACCTCTCCTTTTAAATATTCAGCATTGTTAATCTTTTTGAAAGGGCATTTGTCACACTAAATAAGCAAGCACTAAAGAAATATGCAAAAATAAGCCTCCTGGTGAGTTATTTACTTGGAATAAGTGTATCCTATAAAATGTTTGACCCAAAGTGCTTAGCAATAACAACCCAAGAGCTAATAAAATATGGGTTACATAGAAAGTTCATCAAAATTTTATATGAACTATCTGAAAAACAAAATTAACTCTGTGATAACTTGAAAGCAGTAAAATCAGTATTAAAAGCAAAACAAACCCAAGCAAATTTAAAAACCTGAAAAGATGTTATGGCAAACTTATGCATTTGCACTTATTGCAGAAATAAATAAAGCTTAAATGCAATATAATAGGCTACTTTTTAATAGCATTTCCCAACTTGCAAAATTTACATCACTTTCACACTCTACAGGTAAAAGAAACTATGATTACTACTTTAAAGATAAATAGAAACACTAATGGATTCTTTAAAATACCATTTATGTAACAAAAATAATAATTTCAGATGCTTTGGGTCACTCGTTTACCTATGCAATTCATTTAAGGAACAAAAATAAGTCGTGTTTTCCATTCTAAATTGCAAACTGCAATGCTATGGTTCATGTAAGCCGTGTACATATTTGTAAAAAGTTTTGAAGAGACTTAGGAATTGTGTCAACTTCTGATGATTTGCTAAACCAGAACCAGTCTTCTCTGTAATTTCTAATCCAGTGCTTTTATCATTAACACACTGTTATGATAAAACATTTATCTCTATTCAATGTCATAGCTAAATTGTATTGTCCATTAAAATTTTTGTGTTAGTTAATCAAATAATTTCAGTCACTCCCCATGTAACAGACAAAGATTCATATGAGGTGCTGGACTTAAAATGGAGATGTGGTTCTTATCCTCCTCATGTTTAAATGCCAAAGGAGACAGTGCACATTTTCAAAGGAAGATATTGGTAGTGAGGACTTAGTATCAGGTAGGTAGTGAGGGAACGGACTCTCAGGAGATAAAGAGTAAGAAAAACAAAATCCAGATTCCCCTAAGAAGGAATGTGTTTCTGTGCTGTTCATTGGACCTGAACACAAACAATTAAATGTGGAGGAGTGGAGCCAAGATGTCAAGAACCAAAGATCTACGTGTACCAACCTTAGACTCATGGGCTGTTGCTACATATAGACCAGGGAACAAAGTGCAGAACGGTCTCATGACTTTGGGGAATTAAAGGCCATAGATGACAAATTAAGTCAAGAAAAACAAGATGAAAAATGGGGACTTTCTTCATTGGCTGATGTCTATACAGAAGGGCTCCAACATACATAAAGCCCTATGCTCAGCACCAATATCGACTCCCCGCTTGGGACTCCTCCTCTGGGTGGAAGCTTTCATCCTGCTACTCTCTTTAGTAGACTGAGTGGACTTTGAGGAAAGGCGGTGTGCAGTTGACAATGTGTGGCTCAGGCTACCCTCGGTCAGTGCCAGAAGGCCCCACTGGACTCTGAATTCTACCAAGGCCCTTAGGGGTGATCTGCTTCTCCGCTTGCTTGCTTCTTTAAAATAAACTTTCTACTTTCACTTTCCTAGTTTGTGCAGATTTTGTCCTTCGACTCCATAAGACAAAGACCTGGTAAGAAACTTGGCATCAGTAGCATCTATGTGACTAGTCAGCAAGACTCTTAATTATCTCAGTAATATGTTTCATTTAGAATGTAACTTTCTGTGATGGCCACCATCATCTTACAAGTTTATACTGAAAGGCTTAACATTTCATATTCAATACTTGTGCAGACATCACACCTGTGATTAAGTGGTTTCAGAGAGATAAGGAGCAGGAAAGTCTCATGGAGAGGGCCACAACTCATGTACTGAAAACCCAGAAAATGATTTTCCTCAAGTAAACATGGTAATGCCAGGACTGCCTCACTAACTGGGTCCCCATCATGAACGTGTTCTCCGGGATCGTAGCGCTCCCAGATCTCCTTCCTCCCTTTCTTATTAAGGACCTTTTATCCTATGACTAGTATGACATGGTTGACTTGCCCGCCCTCTGTCCCAGCTCTTCTTAGGTCGCTATAATAGTTAAATTATTGCCGGGAGTGGTGGCACACATCTGTAATCTCAGTTCTTTGGAGCCCAAGACAGGAGGATCACAGGTTCGAGGCCAGCTTCAGCCTCTGAAATAGTCACTATTAATATTCTCTCTTTACAGATGAAGAAACTGAGGTTAGACACCTTGTATAAGGTCACATGTCAAATAAGAGGCACAGTGGACCTTTGAACCAGTCTCTATGATTATGAATAAATCCAGTGCAAAGACCAAATCTCTGCCCTTTATCCTTATCTCAGAATTGTGACCCAGTGCTCTTCCTAGGATACCAATAGCTCTCGAGACCCATATCGCAACCCAGTAGTCTACCCCCAAGAACATATGGCCTGGACAGGGAGCCCATCCTGCTGTCTAAATTGCATGCTACCTTCCTGATTGTGTGCAACAACTTGTGACAGAACAACTCTTCCCAGTAGTTTCTGGATCATGCAAAATGAAAGGTGCCTTTGGACATTATAACTGGCCTGCCTGGCTGCACCTCCAGAATCAAGCTTTATAACTGGATCTTACTTCTCTACATAACACTTTGAAGAGAGTAGACTAGCAAGGGTGTGGCAGGACTTGACAGTGACATATAAAATAGGGCTGATGCACAGAAGGAATAAGAGCTGTTGCCTTAGAAGGCAAATTTAGGCACAACAAAGATGTGAACAAAGAGTTTATTTGAACCAAAGTGAGAATGGCCACCCAGGAAGTACATTAGAGTTGCCCAGAATAAGTGCTCAAAAATGGCACCCAAGGGGTCTGATTTTGAAATAAAAAAAAAAAAAAGAGCAAGAAGGGAATTACAGTAAGTTGGTTATTACAATTATATTGGTTGCCAAGAATAGCATGGATTGTTGATTGGTCATGGCTCATTCATGCTATATATTCTAGGTAAGAATTATGAGAAGCTGGAAAAGGCTTTTAATGGGGTCCTTTATTATCTTTATGGAGTCAGGAAGTCATCAGAATCTTGCTGTGCTAGGTTAGAACGACCTAGGTGACTTCAATCTCATATCTCATGTTTCCCCCAAGAGAAAAAATTTTGTGATTTCATTCTTGTGACATTTTAAGTCCTTTCTCAGAGCTAAAATTAATTGAACACTAATTGTTACCGGGCACTATTCTAAGTGTGCTATTTTGTATATTAAATTTCCCCCAAAGGTCCAGGTATTAAAGGCTTAATCTCTAGAGTGTCACTAGTAGGAGGAATTGTGGATCTTTAAGAGGAAGTTTGATATGGAAGGTCCTTAGGTCATTGAGCATGCCTCTGAAGAGGATTGTGGGAGCCTAGCCTGTCCTGTCATTTTTGCTTCCTGGCCCTGAGGTAAGTGGTTTTTTTCTGCTATAGGCTTCTTCCACAAGGTACTTTGCACAGGTCCAAAGCAATGGTGCCAAAAGAATTGTGGACTGGAACCTCCAAAACTATGAACTGAAATGAACCTTTTCTTTTTTTAAACATATTGTGATTATCACAGATATTATATTATAGTAACAGAAAGCTGACCCATGCAAAGGACTTTCTGTGTATTAACTCATTTAAAGAGGGATTAAACCTAGAAGATATGCTAAGAGAAATGAGTCAGACACAGAAGGACAAATACCTTGTGATCGCTCTATAATGAAAGAAAGTAGAAGGGTGATTTCCAAGGTTCGTTGGGTACAATAGGAATAGGAAGGTATTAATCACAAGGTATAAATTTACAGTTATTGGATGATTAAGTTTTGGAGACCAAATATACAGCACTGTAACTATAGCTAACGTTTATGTATTAAATACTTGAAATTTACTGAGAGTAGACCTTAATTGTTCTTATCCACACACATAGGAAACTTGATCATTGCAATTATTTTACAATGTATATTTCTATCAAAGCATCATACCCTCAATTTGACAATTGTTTGGCAATTGTACCTCAATACACATGGGAAAAAGTCTTTTTTAAAAAATACAGATATTGACATTTCACAGCCATCTTCACAGGGACAATCTCATTTCAGGTCAATGCATTTTTTTCTTCTTTAAGGAGATTCTGAAAGGGAGAAAAGAGAAGTATGAGATACTTCAACCTTCTTTGAAACTTGAATAGATTTGAAGAAGAAAATAATATTCAAAACTGAGACCAACACCCTCTCTAACAAAGATTAAAAATTATATATATATACTGGGACACATTGTTCCTCTTTTCTGGGAAACCACTTGAATGAGTTATTAAGTTATGCAAATGAAAAGCAGCCAATATATGTGACTCCAAGGAGAAAAATGCTCTGAACAAGAATAAAAAGAAATCATAAAATAACAGGCTGAATTGCATCTACGCATGTTGGTTAGAGAAATTTGTGTTCAGTATGAATAGATACCACCACACCCCTAAACAGTGAGTTGCTCAAGTGGCGAGTTCATTTTTTTAAGCTAATACCAATAGAAAAGCAAGTGCTAAGTAGCATGCAGAAGGGAAAGGCACCTGATCAGAGGTGTTATGGGACTCTGACCATCAGAGGTGCTAGGTCATTGCCCAGGAACTGCACAGCACCTTGAGGTGTCAGTCTTCCTACCTACTCCACAGAGAGGATGCGAACCTGCCCTACAGTCAGAGACAGCAATTTTGAAGATGCAGGGGGTGGAAACACTGGAGAAATTGGGCTTGGGTCTTGACATCCTCCTGAGGTCTGATAGTAGGGTATTGCTCCTTCAGGAAGCTTTGAGGACAGTGGGCAAACATTAGAGGCCTCAAGGGAAAGGAAAAAAATCCAACCTCCACCCACAGTGCTGACAGCAGCAGGGGTGATTTATGAATGAAAAAGGGTGCACATCACACATCTTTGGGGAATTCCAGAAAGCAATATTTGCAAAGGAAGAAGATGCTTAGAAATTAATTTGTTCTCAACTTTGAAATTATTATTATCTGGGCATTAAATACTAGTGTATCACATTTGTTCTTTTGGGAACAACCCTGAGCCCCCTGGTTGCATGATTTCCCCAAACTCCCCCTGTATTAGGATTTGAAGCAAATGAGTTTCTGTTTACTCTGATGGTAAATATTCAGAGACAAGGCACCTAATACCTTGACACTCTTCTTAGAACGTCTCAGGTGAGCCTTTAATAATCAGCCCCTTAACATTCCTCGGGAGAAAAGCACTTTTATTTATTTATTTTTTTTCTTTGTGGCCATATTTCTAAGGCATCTTTCTTTCCTCTGTAACTTCCTCTTGCCCAAATCTTTCATTCTAAGTCCTAAAAAAGAAAAAAAAAATAGTGATTGTCAATATCTCTACTTATATATAGAAGAGACAGTAAAGGTTTACTATTCTCTTTTTACTGTGCATTTAAAGAAAAATTTTACAAATAGTGTTTTTTAACAAGTTGTGCATATTGAATTTCATACACTGTCATTCAATTACTATCAGAAGACATAGATGCGCACAAATTCCTAGATGGACCTAAAGAGCTATAGCAACAACAAAAACATTTGATGATAAGGAATGATATTTTAAAAGCTTTTATTAAAATGAATGAATAGGCTATTGAGCAATGTGTTAGATGGATAATAATCTGTGGAAGTTTGTGTTTAAGAGCCTGGAATCATTCCTTTCCACACTGCAATAAACATCCATTCTGATATAAATGCCAAAGTAAAGATATTAAATATGCTTTCTAAATTACACCCCCAGAAGCCTTGTTTGTGCAACCACTAAGAGCCACACAGGTATAAACCACAGGGAAAGAGTGAGGAGATGATTCCTATGAGAGAGGTAGGTGTCTCTCTACCAAGGACTCACCAGGACTGGGGAGGAGTTTACGTGTTTTCATTAGGACAGAAGTAATGTCCACTCGTCAAATTCTTGACCACTCACCAAATTTTGTAAATTTGTCATAGAAATTTTTGCAAGTCATTATAGCCATTTAATAAAATGACATATTTGAAGGAAATTTAAGCCTTTCTGATACATAGTAGAAAAAAATCTTCATCCAAACTATCATTTTTCAATTATTTGCTATAAAGACTTTCAAAGAATTTTATCCTAAAGATTTGCTATAAACACTAGAGGTGTTGGGAAAGAGTCCTTAACTAAGAAATTCCAGTTAAAAAATAAAAATATTTAATCATGTTTTTTAAAAATTGACTTAAAGCAAAAGCTACCATAAAAAGTCAAAGTATTTGGTAAGTAATTTTAATAATAATAATAATTTTAATAAGCAGTAAATAAACACTTCTAATATTAATATGAGAGTCAGGGAAACCAATTGGAAAATGGGAAAGGGGTGTGCACAGGAAAGTCCTAGAAAGACAATTCCAAGTGTAGTGTACGATAGCCTTTTTTTTTTTTTTTTCTTTTTTTCTCTAGTACTGGAATTTGAATCCAGGAGCATTATACCTCTGAGCTACATCCCCAGCCCTATTCATTATTATTATTATTATTATTATTATTATTATTATCATTATTTTGAAACAGGATCTCACTAAGTTGCTAAGGGGCTTCTTGTGTTACTGAGGTTGGCCTCAAACTTGTGATCCTCCTGTCTCAGCCTCCGAAGTATTGGGATTACAGGCATGAGCCACCATGCCTAGCTGCCAGCAAGCATTTTACAAGATGATTAAAAGCACTAGTAGTAGTAAGAAAATGCAAATTAAATTAAAAATAAAATTTAAAACAGAAAGTGAAGGGTCATACATTTTCATTCATATGTGGGAGCTGGGAAGTAATCATCAAAAAGACTTTAGATAATGGAGAAGAAACTCCCGTGGAGCCAGGGAGGTGTTCAAGGGGAATGGGGTCGGAGGGGTGTCAATGAAGGTATTACTTCCATCAATATTATGTACATATGTGAAAATACCAATGTCAATCTCAATACCTTGTACAGGGGAGGGAGGAAATGGAGAGGGAGCCAGGGGAAAGCCCAACAAGTGCTGTGTGCATGTCTGTCCCTATCACTGTGATCTAAATTATGAGGTGAGACTATAATGCACCAATAAAGGTATAAAAAATAAAATATTACTTATGAACTCCAGGTATCTAATAATTTTAAAAAAGCATTAAACCTATTGTGGAACAGTGAAAAGATATTCTCATAATGCTGGTAGAAATATACTGTTAACTTTAAGTCTGGCAGCAGTTAATACAGATGAAGACATGCCCTTTTTTCTGACAATGCCATTTCTAGTAATGTTTGCCATACAGTGAGAGCAACAGCTGATAAAGATATATGTACAAACACATTTACCAAAGCACTGTTATTACTGACGAGAGCAGAGGAGAAGAAAAGTAATAATGTCACATCTGTGCTGTAAATACCATGCAGTCAAGAGAAAGAATGAATTATTTTCTATATCAACTTACTTTGAAGGATTTCCATTATAGATTATGAATAAACAAAATAAAATACAGTATATATAATGCAAATTTTAAATAGCATGCATATACATTCATGCATATACAAATTCATGCATATACATTCATATATATATACAAATATGCGAAGTTCACATATGATATTATGAGCTTTAAGAAAATAATGGAATAATACACAGCAACGAGTTAGTCAGAAGAGGAGACAATAATATAGGTAGAAATGGAAAGATTTAGGGGAGAAGAGCAAAGAAAAAAAAAGGCTAGCACTGATATCTCATCTATTAAAATAGTACACTTATATCTGTGTTTATATTCATTAGATTTAGGAAATATTTAATCATTTGAGGTCAGTTGTCCTCTTTGTTAATCTCATGAAAAATGACCACCTAATTCTAAGAATAATTCACATTTGCACATGGATATAAAAATTTGCATGTACTTTTAATTACAAATTCCCTGAAACTTATCCATGGATACCAGATTAAGGCCATCTCAATGAAGGTGTGACTTGTGAAGCAGGACTCATGGCTCCATCGAGCTTACTTCACCAGTTTGATATATGAAAAGATCTAGTTGCACCGCTTTGCCTAAATTTCACTGCAGGAATCAAGATATTTTTTCCATTTAAATGCAGCCTGAATGTATTTGGGGAGCTGCTGGGTCAAGCTGATGCATTTGACCAGTATGTCTATCTCTCTCAAAATATTAAAACTCTATACTGTTTTCCTTTATGGCAGGAGGAGCTTTGAGCTTGAATTTTTATGCAAGAAAAGCTGCAAATTTCTGGGGAAATCATTCTATTGAGCTAAATTGAATGAACTCATTCTTTTTGGCAACTTAAACATGGAATCTCTGTTCAGGGTTCACTGTTTCAATTATGTGTCTTCTTCGCCTATGTGAAGATATTATCCCTTGGGCAGTACACACAAAGAACAAGAAACCTGAGCAAACTATTTGCCATCAAGATGTCTGAGTAGAAAAGGGAATTGAGCTAAATTGCTTGGAAATACAGAGATAATCCTAAACTTTAGCATGAAGCTAGATTTTCGAGTCCAGTGTTGCCCTCTTCTAATACTTAAGTCTTTTGGCTATAACATGTGCTTTTTACAAAGGACAAAGTTTTTAGAAAAGTCATCTTAAGAGAGCCATGCAGTAAGACCTACTTTCAATCACAGCCTGCCAGGGGCATCAGGTTAAGAAGTGCCAAGGCAAGTGGCTGCATTTTCTCCTCGCTCATTCAGTCCTGCAGCCACCCCTGATGAAAAGTTGCTAAGTTTCATGGGGACTTGGTAATGGGACAATTATAGGCAAGGCACTAAATGAGTTCAAGAAACTCATTCATCTTATTGATTGTGCTTGCAATCTGGAGAGAACGCATTTACTTTGAGTACAATACAAATAAACTTCGGTAGCACCTTTGACGCAAACACATCCCAGGGCACTTTTCAGCCAAGTACAATACTAAAACATGAAAGTACACCGACAGAGAAAATGGACCAGTTCAAATATATAAAATTAAAGGTTAGGTTAAATAAGACTGTAAATTGAGCATGTTGCCTTCCAGGATAAATCATATGCAAGAATGGAGAGGAAATTACACTTGCACAATCAGGTCCTGGAAGTTATCAACATTCATCACAGAAAGCCTGCTGTACTGGATGATCATAGACATATCCTCCAGATATTTTATTATTGAGCTTTGAAATCTGCATTTCATAATAAGTATACATGTTCTGTTCAAGCACTAATGAATCCACAGTACAAATTACTCTAGAAGGCATTCATTTTGAATTCTGAGTTCTTTGATTTTGCTCATGTCCTTGATTCACTTAGCTAGATAATCGCCACAGACCCACTACGTGATCATGACCCAGCCAACCATTACCCAGATGCCTTTTCCACAACTTCATATCTGCCTACAAGGTGTGATGTCAGAAACAGTGCCCAATATTTTACCCTTCTCCTGCTACTGAAAGTTCACCTCTCAGGAAAACCTTCAGAAGGGTGCTATTTCCTGATTCTAATATTCATTATGTTTCAACATTCTGTATACACTAGTAAGCTCCTGGAGTCATAAAAAGCACACATTGTAGTAAAGGTATACGTTGTACACTTCAGCACTCTATGGATCCCTCAAGTGCATTGGATTGTTCTGTGAAACTTACAGTCTTTCCATTTGAGGCTGTATCTTCCAGTGATCAAGTAAACTGCATCTTTGCCAAACAGCATATTGCATTGCACTATATGCATACAGCTAATAAAGACAGGAGGAATTGGTATAAGTTTTTAATTGGTATACGTTTCCATTGGTCTCTTTACTTAGGATGATTTAATATTTTTACTTGCTGTTTTATAATTCTGCAAGTTATCAAGAAATCTGTTTGTGTTGCTATATTATCTTCTATATGCTGAATGTTAACATTTTCCTGGTGAGTGCCATGAATGCTAATTTACCAGTGTTTCAGTAGAGCCTTGAACTTGAGAGCGTGTATTTGTGTTCTTAATAATATGTACATTCCTAGTAATAAGGGGGTTTGTTGTGGGTATAAGCATTGAGAGCAAATACATTATTTATCACAGAGCGATCTTATTTGCATCCAAATATTTATGGTACTAAAGGAAGAATAGTCATGCATGGTTTAACAAGGGAGACACATTCTGAGAAATTTGTCACTAGGTGGTTTTGTCATTGTGTGAACATCACAGAGTGTACTTACACAAACCTAGATGGCATAGGTTAATCACTCGACATAGCCTCTTTATTCAATCAAGACACACAATAAATACAAGATATATGATCTGATTTAACCTAAGACAAGTACAGTTTTACAGTAAAGCTTTTTAATTTTTTTTGTATTTGTATTTGTGCATTATAATTATACTTTGTAGTAAAATTCAAAGTGATACAAACATACATATATACTTACATACATACATACATACATCACTTGGTTTATTTCCCTCTGAATCCCATAATAAATACTGGTGAAGGTATGGGGAAATAGAAACTCGTTCATTGTTGGTGGGATTGTCAATTAGTATGACAACTATATAGATTAGTATGGAGGCTCCTCAGAAGATTAGAATGAAATCACCATATGAGTCAGTTACAATACCCCTTGGCATCTTTCCAAAAGAATTAAATTTAGAATACTATAGTGATATATGCATATCCATGTTTATTACAGCACAATTCACAATAGTCAAGTTATAGAACTAACCTAGGTTTCCATCAACAGATGAATGGAAAAGGAAAAGGTGGTATACACACACAATGGAATTTTACTCTGCCATAAAGAACAAAATTATGTCATTTGTAGGAAAATGTATGGAACTAGAGAATAGTATGCTAGGTGAAATCACTCAGTCTCATAAATTCAAGAGTAATATTTTTCTCTCATATGAGGAAACTTGAGAGAAAATAGGAAACAAAAGCAACTTCAATGAATCAGGATAGAATCCAGTAAACTTCTCTTAAATGGAGCAAAGACGAGGGTGCACGTTATGCTTGGGCATGATAGATGGGTGTTTGGAGTAGACAGGGTGAACCCCTGTGTGCCCATGGTGAGCTGCAGTGAGTGAGGAGGCCTCTGGACACCCCACCACCCTCATCTGCTCTAGGGTGGAGGTCTCAGTGCAGGGACCTGCACACGGGTCTGCCATGAACCATCTGCAAACCAGAACCCTAAAGTCAACCTTCAACAATGATTAGAGTACGCCACACTTCCCAGTCTCAAGTACTGCTATCCCTGGACCCTTAACTGAAAACCCTTTTTCTTAACTTTCACATAGCTGGCTTCTTGTCTCCTTTCAGGTATAAGCTCAAACTAACTCTATAGAGCCTTTATTTTAACATCCTAGTCCCGTATTCTGCCATTGCCTTATAGATTATGGATCTCCAATTTTGTGATAACCTGAAATCATACATATATATATGATGTATATATATATATATATATATATATATATATTCATTTCTCCCAGAAAATAAACTCAGTAATTGACTTACTTTGCCTTTCTTGTTCATTCCAATGACAGAGCGCTCAATTAATATTGTTGAATGAATGAATGAATGAATGAATGAGTAATGCACGAGTCCACAACCCCTCCTAGACAGATGCTGCATCTGTTTACCCTTCTTTTTTGTGTCTACAGGTGAAGTAATTTGGTAACCACCTGTGTTTACATATTTCTTGTGAATTTGTCAACATCCATGGTTCTGCCCTGGACATGTGGTAGCATTTTAACAAAAATTATAAACTATTTATAAACTTTCTTTGAAGTTTTACTGCCTAGGAGCTTGGGGCTGAGAAGTCAGGAGATTCCACACTAATGTAGGAAATAGATATATACACAGTGTATAGACAGAGACATTGATAAAAGACAGGCTTCCACGTTAAATCCAGGTTTCACAACTTATTTTAGTTTTGTATACTTAAGCAAGATCCTTAACATATTTGATCCCCTATATCCTCTTTTATAAAAAGATACAAATATGTTAATATGAAGCAGTGTATTCAATGTGTTCACTTAAGTATGGACAGCAGGGTTCATTTTAAGTGAAGTCTTTGCTAAGTGCCACCATGCAATTGTGTTGACATTTTATATTGAGATTCCATGTCCACGTGTCAGAATTTTTCAAAGTAAGTTTTTAAGTGCAATCTCCATAACCATGGGACCCCTCAGTCAAATTAAGGATGGAAAAAGAGGTTCATCAGGGTAGAAGAGAACATCAGTGACTTTGTCTTTGGAGACGTCTCCAGGCCCCTCCTTTCTCTTAGATGACAGTGCTACCTCTCTCTGGCCTCTAGCTCCAAGGGGGCAGCAGAGAGCTTGCTGTGTGTTTCCTGCAGCAGTGAAGCTGGCGGCCCTGGGTGGGCTCCAGCCTAGGGGATCTCAAGGGTGAGACAATTGGCAATGGAGCAGGATGGTATTTCTGTGCTATGAATCCTGTCAGGTTTGACTCTGCACCACCACCACCCCTTGACCAGCTTCTTCCCTGTGCCATGCCAGATGAAGCAAGTCCACTAATTGGGAAAGGAAGAAAAGTCCATAGGAAGAAATGAGGGCAAGATCAACCAGACTGCTTCTTCCTCCAAGTGTGCTTCCAGCCTACAACAGCCCTGAGCTAAAAAAAAAAAAGAACAGATTTGTTACTAAGTCAAGTTCAGAGTCTGAAATTTCTTGAACTGAGTATTCTAGTTAATACGTAGATGGAGATCCTGTGGCAGGATTAGGAGAAGAGGTAAAGTTAAAAATCACAGCAAGCCAGGCATGGTGGCACACACCTGTAATCCTAGTACTTGGGAAGCTGAGACAGGAGGGTTGCACTTTCATGGCCAGCCTCAGCATTTCAGCGAGACCCTCAGCAACCTAGCAAGACTGTTTCAAAATAAAAAATAAAAGGGCTCAGAGGTAGAATGTCCCTGAGTTCAATCCCTGGTGCCAATATTTTAAAATAAAATAAAATAACAACAAAGCTGCACACTATCTTGTGTAATTTCTCAAGGAAAATGTACTTGCTCCTTTTCTAATGAAATAAAGTTTCATATGAGAAGTTAAATCACATAAGGAAAGACAATATCAGTCTAGTAACACTCTGAAATGCACGGTCATTTCCTCGCCAAAAACTAATTTGATAGAAATTGCAATTGTAATGAAATACATTTTGCAATGTCTGCAACAACCACAAATTCCAAGGGGAGTTACTTATTCATCAAGAAAGAAGATTGCTCCTAGAGGTGAGGGTGTTCCTCTTCTGCAAGTACTAGAGAGACAGAAGAAAGAGAAAAAGTCATTTAATTTGGCATTTCATCATTCGTTAGAAACCTTTGAAAGTGCAATTTCTGAGGTTTGTCCATAGAATGAAGACAAATTGTGGAGGTT
This sequence comes from Graphiurus murinus, assembly GCA_004027655.1. Lineage (NCBI taxonomy): Eukaryota > Metazoa > Chordata > Mammalia > Rodentia > Gliridae > Graphiurus > Graphiurus murinus. Next base: position 1,982 of record PVLC010024667.1, on the reverse strand, counting down.
AAAAGAGAATAGGACTAGGGCATAATAGCACAAGCCTGTATTCCCAGTACCTGGGAGGCTAAAAGAGGAGGATCACAGGTTTAAGGCCAGCCTTAGCGACTTAGTTGCTTAAGTTTGGTGAGCAAGGCCTTCACCAACTTAGTGAAAACTTGTTTCAAAATAAAAAATAGAATAGCGCTTTGAATGTAGCTCAGAAGTAGAGTGTCTCTTTGTTTGATCCCCAGAAACACACACACACACACACACACACACACACACACACACACACACACACACGAAGGGGGGGAGGGGCAGTGGCTATTGACATGCTAGAGAGGAAGATCAGCAAGATCAACCAAGAGAGAAGGTTGTTTGGGTGATAGAGAAAGGTCTGTGTATATCTGCAGATAAACAGGAAGAAACCTCTCGTCTCAGGATCAAGAGAAAGATTTAAGATGCAGATAAAAGAAAGTAATAAAAAGAAATGAAGAGGTTTGCACTCATAACAACAAAAAAAAAAGAGAGAGAGAGAGACTTTTTTGTTTTTACAGGAGCTAGGATTACTTTACATCAGCCGCATGCTGAGCATTTTCCTAAGCATTTGTATAAGGCTTCTCACAATAATTAGGTGACATAGGTGTCATTGTGCCCATTTTAAAAGATGCCCAAACTGAGCCAGGCATGGCGGCACACACCTGCAATCCCAGTACTTGGGAGGCTGAGACAGGAGGATGGCAGGTTCCAGAGCAGACAGCAATGTAAAGAAACTCTCAGCAACCTAATGAGACCCTGTTTCAAAAGCAAAAAATTAAAAAAGGTTGGGGTGCAGCTCTGAAGGAAAATGCCTTTGCCTTCAATCCTCAGTACCCCCCTTCCAAATGCTCAAACTGAAACCTATAGATTGAAGTTATTGATTCAAAGTCACCGGAGAGTAGCAAGCTCTAAAATTGCTGCTCTTCCCTCTACCTTACTCTGATTTTCCTCTTTAATTTTAAAGAAAATAGACCAAATAGATGTTAAAAAATATGCTGAGAGAGAGAGAGAGAGAGAGAGAGAGAGATGAAATTTAGTAACCCCCTAACCATATAATTTATATGCTTTTTAATAAAGAAGCTAAAATAATTTTCTGAGAATGTGAAAGAAACATGAAATTGAAACTTATGAGAAGTGGAGGTTGGGGCTGGTCACCGTGGGATATATGCCAAAGAAGCAGAAATGTGCATTAAAAAGTATCATTTCTTAGTTGGGCATGGTGGTACATGCCTGTAATCCCAGGACTTGGGAGGCTGAAACAGGAAGATCTCAGCAATTTAGCAAGGTGACTTCAGTCCCTTAGTGAAACCCTGTTTCAAAACATAAATAAATAAATAAATAAATAAATAAATAAATAAATAAATAAATAAATAAATAAATAAATAAATAAAATGAAGCTAGGGATGTTGCTTAGAGCCTGGGTTCAATCCCCAATGCATTTTCTCTACCAGAAAATGGAAGTGCCTCTCTGTATATTGTATATATTCTCCTGGACAGTTTTCTTCATTTCTGTAGTCATGACATTTTTAGTCACATGTATTGAAGGCTCAAAACTTTTTTCTTTTTCTTTTTGATGCAGAGGGTTGAACCTAAGGCCTTACACAGGCTGGGCACGTGCGCTATCACTGAACTACCTCCCCAGCCTCACTCAGAACTTCTTAACTTCAGATTATGAAGCTCAGGATTACCAAAATTAAGTGACATTCACTCTCCATTGGAACAGATTGAGCCAAGTGAAACTAAATCATGGGGTGCTTTTTTTTTTTTTTTTTTTTTTTTTTTTTTTTTTTTTTTTTTTTTTTTTTTTTTTTTTTTTTTTTTTTTTTTTTTTTTTTTTGTGGTACTGGGGATTGAACTCAGGGGCATTCTACCTCCGAGCTACATCCCCAGCCCTATTTTTTATTCTTTATTTTGAAACCGAGTCTCACTAAGTTGCGGAGTGCCTCACTAGGTAGCTGAGGCTGGCCGCG
>PVLC010024666.1:0-24411 GCA_004027655.1 Graphiurus murinus | reverse complement strand
TTGGACTTTAGCAAGCATTTTTTCATTTCCTAAAATATTTTTCATCCTATTTTAGTAATTTCCTGAAATAAAAAGTAATGGCTAAACTTGTGTGTGTGTGTGTGTGTGTGTGTGTGTGTGTGTGTGTGTTTTGCTGGGGATTGAACCCAGGAACATTCTGCCTCTAAGCTCCACCCACAGTCCTATTTTTTTCAGGGCCTCACTAAATTGCCAAGGCTGGCCAAGAACCTATGCTCCTCCTATCTCAACCTCCCAAGTACTAGGATTAGAGATGTGTGCCACCATGCCTAGCTAAACTATTAATTTCTGATCCAGCTTAATCCAACTGTGAAATTTACCAAATGCTCAAAGCACCAAAGTGAGATGTGGTATAAGTTGTTATCAACAGAGAAGAATGGGCCCAAATTCCTTGCTATGGAATGTGGTTTGAGGACCAGCATCATGGCTTCACTGGGAGCTTGTTAGAAGTGCAGAATCAAGTCCCAGCTCAGACCTGCTGGATCAGAAGTTGCATTTAATGAGATTGCCAAATGATCCTTACACACTCTGCTGTGACACTTACTCTCATGTCTAAGGAGCACTGAAGACAGTGGAGAGCTTTTAACTTTGCATGCTGAAAAATATCTAACTGCTGGAAAGCTGATGGGAATATCTAGTATAGCAAAGTAGAACGGGGAGGGGGGATTCTTGATTAACAGGTTTAAGAGTAAAAATGGGTTTAGCCATAAAATTGTTGCTTCTCAAAGATAACTTAAAGCCAGGCATGGTGATGCTCATCTGTAATCCCAGTACTTGGGAGACTGAGACAGGAGGATCTCGTGTTCAATGGACTTTGTTTTAAAATTTTTTTTTTTTTTTTTTTTTGCGGTACTGGGGATTGAACTCAGGGGCATTTTACCTCCGAGCTATACCCCCAGCCCTATTTTTTATTCTTTATTTTGAAACCGGGTCTCACTAAGTTGCAGAGTGCCCCACTAGGTAGCTGAGGCTGGCCACGAACCCGGATCCTCCGGTCTCAGCCTCCCAAATGCTGGGATTACAAGCGTGCGCCACCACGCCCGGCTCTATTTTAAAATTTAAAAAAAAAAAAAAAAAAAAATTTTAAAGGAATTGGGGCATAGCTCAGAGGTAGACTGACCCTGGATCAAATCCCCAGTACAAAAAGATAAAGATAACAACATAAAAGGGCAGCTCTGCATTCTACAACAGAAGTCCCTGCATGGTCCAAATTTAGGCTCTGAGTTCGATCTCAGAAGGAAATTAAAACATCATCATATTGGGCCCCATATGATCTCTGTGAGCTGAAAATCCCAGTGAAAGCCCAGTGCCAGTTGTTCAATAATCCCTTTATAATGGATGAATGGGCTAGTGGACCATGACCTGGAGAGGTCAGCAGAGCTACTGCTACAGAGTGAATGTTTAAGAAATAGAATCAACCAGGTTCTAAAGACAGTTGACTCCACCTTCACCTCTCTCCAGGCCGTCTCTGAGAAGGACCGGCTCAGAGTTGGCTCAGTAACAAAAGAGGCGTATTTGTACATCATTTTAAGACCTTTGCAGATGTTTGGTAGAAAAACACCTGGGGTTCAGAATGAGATTTTTAGCTTGAGAACTTCAGGTTTAAGGAGAAGAAAAATACTTATGGCTGTTTTCACAAACTGAGAGATTTATTTATATCCTAGAGAAAAACCTTTAAATATAAAATGTCAGACTCTAACAAAAGGATTGGTCTGGAACTTCCATTGCACAGTCATCAACAACTTACAGGGATAGAAACAAACGTCTCTTCCTGCCAGTGACATAGGAGGAATGTTTGTTTAAGACACAGAAATCAAACACCTGGATGTGTTTTTGATCTTCAAGGACAAGCAGGATATGACAAACCAGCTTTTCTGCAGTTGGAATGAACATTATCTAAAAAGCACTGATTGGCTTTTCACCTCTGAGAGAAAGAATACAATCCTTTTAACTTGTTCCGTCATTTGTGACGGATGAAAACCTAGCAGAAAACTTTTTTTACCTTCTGCTTTCTTTTTTAGTGAACATGTTAATTATTCATGCTTTTGCATCATCATTGACCTCATGTTCTTCATCTATAATTAGTTAGTCTTCAAAGCCTGGGTTTTTTTTTTTTTTCACCTTGAAATACCCCCGATACCGTCTCCACTCTTCAATCCAATGTCTAGCCTTTTGTATGTCCCTGTCTCCCTGACAGATTGTGGCAGTCTCCTTTTTAAGCTTCTCTGATTCTGATACCCATCTGTCTGATTCATCTTATCCAGGCTGCAGCCCAACCTTCCTTAAATAATACTGGGGTCACACGACTCCCCTATGTCAAATATCCCAAATTAGAAAGTGTGGTGAATAAGAGAAGAATAAGAGAAGTTCAGAATAGCCATGTTCCTCATTAGGATCTGTACATCCTAAGGTACCTATTACTGACTATACAAAGAGGTATTCATTTTCTATGGCCACTGTAAGATACCACTACAAATGCAGTGGTTTCAAAGAACATAAGTTTACTTTACACAGTTCTGGAGTTCGATGTCTGAAATGAGATACTGTGTTAAAGTCAAGGTGTGGGCAAGGCTGATTCCTTCTCAAGGCTCTGAGGAGAGGACCTCTTTTTTTGCCTTTATCAGCTTCTGATGACCGCCATATTCCTTGGCTTATGGCCCCTTCCTCTATCACCAAAGTACCTCAGTTCAATTTCTGCTTCTGTCATCACCTTGTCTTTCCCACTAAGTGAATCCTCATTTCCCTCTTTAAGGACACACTTGAATAATCCAGGATAATCTCCCCACATCAAGACCCTTAACAAGTCCCTTTATCCATATTAAGTAGCATTCACAGGTGGCAGGGATTGTAGCATGCACATATTTAGTGAACATTATACAGCCTATCGCAGCAGATCCCATGCTGAATACGATAGCCAGACAAATGATCTTAAAATATAGTGTGATAACATCACATCCAGGAAGACGAAGTAGACATATTTTTCCCTGTTCTTCCTACTAAATGCAATTTAAAACCTTACATATAAAACAAACAAAAGAAGACTGAAAAATAGAGAGAAGAAAGCAAACTGGTTAGGAATGTTGAGAACCAAGAGACAACATGTGATGGGTTCCCTGGGTATTCTTTTTGTTATATATATATACCAGTCCTGGGACTAAAAAAGAGAGCAATACATAGAGAATGATTTTCTTCTTAAAGCCCCAACAGAATCCTGACATCTATAGTTAAAGGACAAGGAAATGAACATCCTAGTAAGACAGAAACAGTTTTAGACAATGACTTCTCTACTCTGGTCAAATACCACAGGGGGGGAAAAAAAAATCATGGCCCTTTCCCACCCGGGCAACAAAGGCTGAAAGGGGAACTTGGATTTCCATCTCTGTGACTCAAGAGGCACCCCAGTTCCCTTCCTCCCTGGCTAGAAAAACATCAAAAAAGGCTATAGTGAGCCAGGTGTGAGGTCTCCCAACCCCAGTCCCACCCCCAACTGTTATAGGTAGATATAAAATGTCTCCTAAAGAGCTCATTTAATAATATTTGGAACTGATGTAACTGAGAGTGGTAATCCCAGCAGTGGATGAATACATTGTAATAGATTTATCTGAGTGGTGGCCTGAGCCAGTAGCATGTGGCTGGAATGGGTGGGTCCCTGGGATGTGGCCTTGAGTATTATATATGGTTCCTTATCTCCTTGCAGGCTCTCTCTCTCTCTCTCTCTCTCTCTCTCTCTCTCTCTCTCGCTTCCAGCCTCCAAGATGTGACTAGCACAGCCCATGTGCTGCCAACATGCCCTGGTCCATGTCCTCACATGAACTGAACCTGAAACCATAAGAAAATAAGCCTTCTTTCCACTATATTATGTGGTCAATCTTCAGATTATGGCTGTAAGAATGCTCACTGGAACAGATTCTGGTATCAGGAGTGGGGTTGCTGCTATATCTAAGCCTGACCACCTGGATTGTGATTCTTTGAAACTGGTTTGTGAGAGGAAATTGGAAGGGCCGGAATGTGGCTAGAAAAGTAGACTGTAGAGATTGTGCTCAAGAGATACTGGAGGGAAAACTGGAATCTCTAGGGAAATGGAATGGAGGCCATATGTGTTACACTTTGGCAAAGAATTTATCTGCATTTTGCCTGTGTCCTGAAACTTATGCAAGGTCGAATTTAAAGATGATGGGTTGATTAAAGTGGCAGAGGAAATCTCAATACAGCAAAATATCCAAACTGCACTAGGGATATTGATTCATTCAGTGAATTGTACACTGAATTTCAGAAGTAGACAGTAAACCAAAGACTTTATAGATTTGCAGCTTTGCCGGAAAGGAATGTGTAGAGCTGCAGTCCAGAGAGATAATGTTGTGAAAGGAAGTAAGATGGCTGAAAAGAAGGAGGAAGCAGTGGCCATGATGGGGGCAAAAGATGAAGTTGGGGCCAGTGGCTGCCTGGATGGAGTGGGCCCAGCAGCTATAATTTAAAAAGCCCCAGAGATAACCATTAAGGAGGGTGTGACTACCTTTCCTGTTGGTGGCCCATCTTGGAGCCCATGTAATGCTGGCTTTGATAGAAAAAGGGGGCCATGGAGGCTTCCCCCAGATTTCAGGAAGGCCCAGGAAGCCAGGAAACATGGCAGGGTTGGAATTCCTGCAAGCAGGCCCAAATGGGGCACTTTGTGAAGCTGTGAGGGCGAAGTCAAGATTGCAAGAAAAACTCCTGAAATTCAGAAAAGTCAGAAATGTGGAACCTTGAGGAAAGGCTGCTAGTTGTGAGCTATGGAGCCAGGCTAGAAGAGTCACGAACCTCCCATTGCAACCAGCCAGGCTGCAGTGGCAGGGTTGCCAGGCCCCTTGGAGACCGCTTCTCACTAACATGTGCTGTGGATGCCAAAAACAGAGCTACAAGATCAAATGCTTGCCCTGCCGGATTTTGTTACTGCTTTGGTCCCATTCCTTCTTTCTATGGCCCTATTCTTCCCTTTGGGAATGCATATGTTTACTCTTTGCCTTTGTATATTGGATACATGCAACTTGCTTTTTATTTTAATTTTGATTGTCTTTTACAGGGACTCACAAGGGTTCACCTTGTGTCTCAGAGCCGACTTTGGACTTTGGGACTTTTCAGCAATGCTGGAACTGTTAAGACTGTGGGAAATCTCAAAAAGGACTAAATGCATTTTGCATTCTGAGCTAGGCATGAGCTCTTTAGGGGCCAGAGGCAGAATGTTACAATTATATATAAAGATGTCCCCTAGGTAGCTCATTTATTAATGTTTGGAGCTGATGTAATTTAGTTATGAGGGTTGTAATCCCAGCAGTGCATAAATCCAATACAGTGGATTTCTCTGGGTGGTGACCTGGGCCAGTAGGGTGTGGCTGGAGGGGCGGTCCCTGAGTGTGTGGCCTTGGGGGTTATATAGGGGTTCCTCCTCCCCGCTGCTTGCTTTCTGGCTTCCAGTCTCCAAGATGTGAGGAACGCAGCCCATGTGCTCTCCGTCTCTCCACCTCCTGCCACCATGCCCTGAGATCCATTGTCCCCGGCTTCACATGGACTGAACCCAAAACCGTGAGAAAACAAATCGTTTTTCCTCTAAATTACATGGTCAGTCTTTAGATTATAGCTGTGAGAATGCTGATCAGAACCCAACTAAGGTGCTAATGGTAAAGTATGGACTTCCACCCAGCCAGGTAGTTACAGGCACCCTTTTTTCTATCAGCTAGAGTGGTGCCCAAGGGGGCCTGGTAGAAAGGGAAGATTTTCACTGGCCCTTCAGTAGCAAGGTTACCCCATCGTGGTGTCAGTGGAGGCCACACAGGGAGGCTGAACTCCCATGTTCACCCAGCATTAACAAGAAGCCCCCAACCTTGAGTATCAACACAGACTGAATGGGGGACCCAGAATTCTGCTTCCATCTTACCAGATGGAAAAGACAGAAAATCCTCTACCCCTGCCACTTTCCCTGCTGGAGCAATATAAGCAGCCAGAGTTTTATAACATACTAGGAAATTAAGACCCAAGGTTTCATAACATACTAAGAAAATGTCCCAGTTGACATTTTCAGACATTAATATTGACTGAATGAAAGAGACAATCAGTAAATGCCAACAACAAACTGATAATGGTATTAGAATAATCTGGCGTAGATTATAAAATTGCCAAAGTAAAAATGCTTCAACAAATTATTACAAACACACATGAATCAACTAAAAACAGAAAGTCTCAGCAAAGAAATAAAAAATATAAAGAACCCAATGAGAATTTCAGAATAGAAAAATACAACAATCAAAACTTAACTCAGAGCTGGGCTTGGTGGCGCATGCTTGTAATCCCAGCATTCGGGAGGCTGAGACCAGAGGATCTGGGTTTGCGACCAGCCTCAGCTACCTAGTGAGGCACTCCACAACTTAGTGAGACTCGGTTTCAAAATAAAGAATAAAAAATAGGGCTGGGGGTATAGCTCGGAGGTAGAATGCCTCTGAGTTCAATCCCCAGTACTGCAAAAAAAAAAAAACCTCAGTAGGAAAGCTAAACAGCAGAATACAGAGAAGAAAGAAAAGAAAGAATGAGTGAAGTGGAGGATAGAGCAAGACAAATTACCCAATCTGACCATCAAACACAAAACAGAAAGTAAAATGATGAAGAGAGGCCCAGGGAACCATGGGTCATAACCAAAGATCTAACATTCATGTCAACAGAGAAGAGAAAAAAAAGAAAAAGATGCTAAAAGAGTATTTAAAGAAATAATAGCTGAAAACCTTCCAAATTTGACAAGCCATAAATCAAAACATTCAAAAAGTGGAGCAGGTCTCTAAAAAGAGCAATCTCAACGAAATCCACAGCAAGACATATATAGTAAAAATCCTGCAAACTAAAGGCAAAGAAATAAAAATCTTGAAATGAACAAAAAAGACATGATACCACACCAACCAGGGGGGAAACATCTCAAATGACCATGGATTTCTCCTCTCCTCAGAAACCATGGAGGACAGAGAGAAGTGGCCCATTGAGACCTCCAGCATGACACCTTATGATGCATTCCATAAATTCATATATATGTATCTGTATAGCTTATGTATCTATAAATGTGAAAACCTTCCTTCAATCTAAAGGGCCTATGCCTTACAACCCTAGTTTCTTAGGCTATCATCCTGAGTCAGGGCAGATATATATATCTGTGCTGCCCATTTAATATATATATATTAAATGAATGAAAATGCACACCAGGCATGATGATGCACACCTGTAATCCCAGTACCTGGGAGACTGATACAAGAGTATCACAGGTTCAAAGCCAGCTTCAGTAATGTAGCGAGACCCTGTTTCAAAATCAAAAATAAAAATAGCTGAAAAGGGGCTGGGGTGTGCAGAGGTAGAAAGCCCCTGGGTTTAATCCCCAGTATAAACACATACATACATACATATATACATACATACACCACAAGAAGAAAGTTTTGCATATATATAATGAACATTGTGCTTGTATCCAGAAGGTTTGGAGCCCTACAAATCAACCAGAAAAAGAAGAGAAAAATGTGTGAGAGACACAAAAAGATACTTCATAAAAGAGAATACACAAATGGCCAAGAAATACATGAAAAGACATTCAACCTCATTGGTCATCTAGGTAAAGCAAATTCCCACTACAAACAAAACCCAATAGCCTGGATTTAGAAGACAGACAAGCCACAGTCAAGGAGAATATAAACAGGGGTAGCAGCTTTGGAAAACTTTTTAGTAATACCTGCTAAAGCTGAATGCACAGATACCCAACTGTTCTGCTCACAGGTATATGCCCGCCTGATAGTTTACCAAAGAAAGGAAATAGCCCCAAACTGAAAACAGCCTAAATATCCAGTGACAGAGAACTCAAATGTCATATATTCAAACCATCATGTGTTATGCAGCGATGAAAATGAACAAGTTAGGCAGAGTGACAACAGCAAAGATGTTATGGAGTAAAAGACGCTGACGCTGAAGACGCTGGACACACGGACTGCACCAGCACACCAGCATAAGCTTCAAAAACAGGCGAAACTTATCTACAGTGTTACAGGTCAGAATGTGGTTACTGTGGTGGGAAAACTGGTTGGTGAGTGGAAGAGGACACAAGAGGGGCTCCTGGGTGCTGGGAAGGTTCTATTTCTTCATCTAGGAGAGGGTACACAGGTGTGCTTGCTTTGTAAAAGTTCACTGAGCCTACCTCTCAAAGCACCCATCCCCAGCTTATTATATTCCATCTGCACCAGGTCTCTCCATTTTAAAAGGCTGGTTCCATGCCCCCAGCATGGAACACTATTCAGATTTTGATGGACAGGGCTTGCCTTTTCTTGCCCTTGAGGTCTCAGCCCCCCTGCTCTCCTTGCGCATCTTCCTATCACATCTTCATAGTACTCGGCGTTAGAAATCAGCCTTGTGTACAAATATGCACCTGTGCTGAATGTGTGCACATTCCAATAGAAAGGCAAGCACTGAGTGTCAGTGCCTGCTGTTGAGTTCACTGTTGCATCCCTGGTAGAGGGCACACAGCAAACATCTGTTGGGTGAAGCCAATGCATGAACATTGGCTTCTCCCATGGGGCACGGTGAGACCCAGGCTTGGAAGGGGAAAAAGTGAGCGGAGGAGGAGGAGAGAAGAAAAGAGTAATAAGTGAAGCTCAGAACTTAGCAGAAAAGGCCCTGGACCACTTTCCCTGATCTAATAACGATAGGAAAGCCCGTGAGCACTGCAGGCATTTTTCCATGCAAGTTCTATAAGGAACACTGCAAGATTTAAAAGATGTAGTACCTAAGATGCAGAGCGTGCCTTCAGGAAGGTTCTAACCTGAATGACTTCCTACTGGAGTTATACTGGTAAGTCATTCCTGCACCTGTTCAGTTTTCACAAATACTTGGAAAACCATAGTATGACTCAGAGCCGAAGAAATTTCCCAAGTTTTATAGCTTATGTATCTATAAATGTGAAAACCTTTGTTCAATCTAAAGGGCCTGTGCCTTACAACCCTAGTTTCTTAGGCTATCATCCTGAGACAGGGCACAGAAAAGGGGGCAAGGAGGCATGATGGTGTGCACAGGTGTGCAGGGGAACCCTGCACAGCTGACACCCTCAGAAAGCGAAGTGGCCTGGACCAGTGGTGTCCCCTCTGCTCTCCCTGCTGCAAGTTGAGGACTCAGGTACTGACCAAATGAATGTGCTTCCAACAAAGAATTTTAAGATAACGTAAATGGATTAAAGAACTAGGATGAAGCCGGGCGTGGTGGCGCACGCTTGTAATCCCAGCATTTGGGAGGCTGAGATCCGAGGATCCGGGTTCGAGGCCAGCCTCAGCTAACTAGTGAGGCCCTCTGCAACATAGAGAAACTCTGTTTCAAAATAAAAAATAGGACTGGGGGTGTAGCTCGGAGGTAGAATGCTCCTGAGTTCAATTCCCAGTTTAAAAAAAAAGAGAGAGAATTAGGATGGAAAGTATTTGGCTTCTGGTTTTTTGTTTGTTTTTTAACTTTGTCATTTATTCAACTTTATTAAGCAATTAGTGTAAGAAGTGCCTGGGAGATGCACAGCTTAAACCACTGTACTGTGAGTGCACAAAATGCACAACAGAGAAATAGAGGAAAGCGCTGGCAGAGAACCTGACCAAGAACAAAGCTACAGCAGCAGAATGACTTTCTTTGTACCCCACAGGTAAAAACCTAAACATTTCTGTCTTCTTAATGATCCCATCCTGGCATAGTTTTCCTTGAAAACTCGTTACACTTCTGCCTCATCCTTTTCAGCTAAAGCATAACTGCTCGGTTTTTCAGCACTTATTTTCTTATAAATTATTCCCTCTAGGATTGGGCAACTAAAGTAACTTCTCAGCAGGCTCAAATCTTCTTAATGATTTCAGATGCTAAGAGCTTACTTAATAGCGTCTTTCTATGAAGTTCACGATCATTTGTTTCTTACCAACCTAAAATGATTTAGATTGGAAAGGAATAATTACATGGGAAAAGAATGCCAGTCATCACTGAGCCATCCCAACATGAAAAGAAAAAAAAAAAAAACAACCAAAGTAATAGTTAACTGATAATGATTCAGAGCTGGACCTAGATTAACTAGCACCAATTTCACCCTTTCATTCTATTAATGGGTAAATTGATGGTAAGCTCTACTATCTTAAGGCAAAACCAGGTGATCCAGAAAGAGTTGTGTCCTAACAGGTTAAATCTTTCCACCTTAAAAAAAAATCTTTCCACTGGACTTGGGTTGGAGAGAATATTAATGGATAAAGACGTGAATGAATGTCTAAGAATTCTTCTAAACAGTGGTCATAAAGCTAGGCAGTAGAGGGGCCAGGGCTAAAATCCAGTTCTCCTCTTCCCCTTCCTTATAGCAACTTCTTGGGTGTCTTCAGAAGTTGCAGCTTTCTAGCAGTTCAGTTGTCAGGAAAGCAGCAAATTTACCAAAATCACTGACTGACCTTAGTTGTGTGTGTGTGTGTGTGTGTGTGTGTGTGTGTGTGTGTGTGTGTGTGTGTGTTGACTTCATTCTGCTTTTAGATATGCAAACAAAAGAAAGGGATGAAAAGTGCCAAGTGGGATGACATAAGAAAATTGCACTGTAGCCAGATCACACATAGAAAATGACAGAAAAAGGGTAGGCAGAGATGGCTCTGTGATTTTCTTCTCTCACCTGATCTAAGAGATATAAAAGGTACAAAGTTAGAACGCATTAGCTGTCAAATCAACAATATTCTGTTAGAGGCACAGACAACTCTAACAATGCAGCTGTTTTATAAGCACAGGCTTGACACGGTCCACAACCAGGGGAACAAGAGGTAGAAAGGATCAGGGACAAGGACATGATGTGAAAATACAGACAGCATACTTACTCCTCCAGGAAATGCTGCTGGGGTCCAATGATGGAGCCCGGCCGGCAAATTCTGATCCAAGCAATGATTTCAGCATGTGTAAACCTGTAGTGCTTCATTACATAACAGGCTATCAACGTCCCCGTTCTTCCAAGACCAGCTGCCAGAGAGGGAAACAGAAGAGACACAAAGGATAAGCAAATGCAGCTACAAAGCACTGAAATTAAACCCTGCCCAGAAACTGTACTGGACTCTAGTGTAATGACAATATCAATGGCTAATAACTGCTACCCTGCCAAAAAAAAATCTATATTTTTCTTTAACCAGTGGAAAGGGGGAAATGAAGCTGTCATCTCTCTAGGGGCAAGAAAGTAACATGGTGGAAGCAAATGACCTCGTGGCAGCAGACCAGCTAGAACGGAAGGGCAGAGATGGGGCCAAAAGGACCAGACGGAAGGCTGGGTGGGAAGGCAAGGGTGGCAGCAAGGAGGAGAGCTGAATTAGACATTTTAGCCAGGTGTGGTGGTGCATGCCTATAATCCCAGTACTGCAAGGCTGAGACAAGAGGATTGCAGGCTCTAGGCCAGCCTCAGCAACTTAATGAGACCCTCAGCAACTTAGCAAGACCCTGTTTCAAACTAAACAATTAAATAGGGCTGGGAATGTAGTTCAGAGGTAGAATGCCCCTGGGTTCAGCTTCCAGTACCCTCTCCCCTCCCCCCCCAAAAAAAGTTTTAATTGGATCACAAGGAAAGTTAAAAATTACTTATGTTTCTGACCTAGGAAACTGGTATAATGTCAATTTCATCCATGAAAACATTTAGGTGTAAAAAGAAATAGGGAAAAGCTAATGGTTTGGGGTTTTATATGTTTTAGAAGCTTCTGGGGGTTTTATTGTTGTTGTTTTGGTTTTTTGTTTGGGGGGTATTGAGGTTTGGACTCAGGGAAGCTCTACCACTGAGCTATATCCCCTGCCCTTCTAAATTTTTATTTTGAGATAGTGTCTTGCTAAGTTGCCTAGGCTGGCCTCAAACCTGTAATCCTCCTGTCTTAGCCTCCCAAGTACTCCACCACATCTGGCTAGAATCTTCTATTTTTTTTTTTATTTTTTATTTATTTATTTATTTATTTGCGGTACTGGGGATTGAACTCAGGAGCATTCTACCTCCGAGCTATACCCCCAGCCCTATTTTTTTATTCTTTATTTTGAAACTGAGTCTCACTAAGTTGCGGAGTGCCTCACTAGGTAGCTGAGGCTGCCGCGAACCCGGATCCTTCAGTCTCAGTCTCCCGAATGCTGGGATTACAAGCATGCGCCACCATGCCCGGCTTAGAATCTTCTAGTTTTGAGAGGTTCTTTTGTCAGTTTTCCCTGATTAAATAATAAAGAAACTCTTTTCTGCTCTCCTCAGTACTTTGAAATACACAGTATTTCAGCAAATCTGAGACGCCATCATATTGTCTTGATTGTATGATATTATCTAAGTCTGACTAAGAAAAATTTAAACTGCAACATACTAACGATTTAAAAATCCATCCTAAGCCGGGCGTGGTGGCGCACGCTTGTAATCCCAGCATTCAGGAGGCTGAGACCAGAGGATCCAGGTTCACGGCCAGCCTCAGCTACCTAGTGAGGCACTCCGCAACTTAGTGAGACTCGGTTTCAAAAATAAAGAATAAAAAATAGGGCTGGGGGAGTAGCTTGGAGGTATAATACCCCTGAGTTCAATCCCCAGTACCACAAAAAAAAAAAAAAAAAAAAAAAAATCCATCCTAATTTCGGAATTGTTAAAATGTGATAAGGTATGTCTTCAAGTAAGTGTTTCACAACCATTTTTACTTTTTGGTTCCTCTAAGAGCCTCTTTAGGCATTTTTTTTTTTTTATCTTTTCCCAGAAAAATGTTCTGCCACAGATATCTATTTATGCACCATATGTAAATCTGTGCTTTCTACAGAAAAAGTTTTTCAGCTCCAAAAAACAATTTTGCCCCCTTGGGAGCAACAACACTTCTTGGGCTAAGAGAACAATACAAAAATGAAAACGAAATGACAAACTGGCATCCATAGTCGCTGGCATTCCTTCATTTTTATAAAAAACCTATGTTCACTGTTTTACTAGATGAGGAGTGTGTGTGTCTCAAATGCCCTTCATTTTTATAAAAAGCATATGTACACTGTTTTACTAGATGAGGAGTGTGTGTGTGTGTGTGTGTGTGTGTGTGTGTGTGTGTACTATTTTAATCTGAAGTACCTTTTGCCCCAGATCAAACACCAACATTCTTTAGAAAATAGTGAAGTTTAATTATGGCCATATTGGGGCTTTTCTTTTCATATTAAGAAGAGGAATTTGCTTTTCTGCTTCACCCTGAGCTTGTATCTATTAATTCCCCAGATACCAAACAAGACTACAGGTAACTGGGTAAATGTGTAGATAAACCACAGCTAAACGTCCTAAAGCAGGAGCTGGAGCTGGAGCTGAGCCGAGGACCAGCTGGCCTCCAGGGTCACCGATGTGGGTCTCGCTCTCCCACCACTCCCCGAAGTGCCACGAGCTGTCTGGGGTCCTGTATCCTACTCACAATCAAAAAAGTGGTGCAAAGAATTTTCAAATTTCTGTGAAACTAAAGTTGCTTCCCCCCTTTTTAAAAAAGAGTCTATAATTTAGAGCTATAAAAAGAACCTACTTAGCACTCAATAGTTGGGAGCTCTCACCACAAATGAACAGAATAGGAACACTTCACTAAGTTTCCATAAAAACTTTAACAAAAATTTTAAAGCATTCATAATTAAAGGGCTCCCTGGCACAGCATGACAAGAGGTTGAAAGTGTTCTATTTATACCAAGTCAAATTCCAATTGCTTTATAGTTCCAGGCATTTTCTGAAATCCCTATAGCCCATCAATAAACACATACTGGAATATCACCATGTTGCTGTGTTTTTCATTATTATTTGTACTAGAAATTTTCAAGAATCCATACCCATTCTTTTCAGCAACCATAAAGTGAGTTGTGGATATAGAATCACCACAGTTTCACACATTCCCAGCAAATTAGCTTCTGGTTTGTCTTTGTACACAATACCGGACTTGGTGAGTAATGACATTTGAATCACTTTCCAATAGCTACCAGAGTTCATTTGATATAGAATAAGATTCTCTCTCCTTCTTCCTTTTAGTTCAATTAAAATACTGAGTGCTTCTTGAATTCCAGAAAATTAAGCTGACTTAATTAGGCCAGATGTCAAAATAATTAACAGGCCTATAGTAGATAAGTATGCTATTAAAAGCAATACAGCTGTAATTAAACCAAAGGTGTAATCCTTATAAAAAGAATCCTACATGTACAAGTGGAAGCAAATGAAATAACACTCTCAAAAAGGTGTCACCACATGGAAACATGACCTTCCTATGCAAGAACTCACCTCAATGCTAAATGTTCTAGTCTTAGAATGTTAAAACCTCTGCAATATAAAATAAATATACCCATTTCTTAAAAGGTAAACAAACACAGGCCATGGATATACAGAGAATACCTTAACAAGAATGTTTAACACCAAAAAGCTTTGTGTGCACGTGGTACCGGGGACTGAACCCAGGGACATTCTACCTCTGAGCTACATTTCCAACCTTTTTTTATTTTAAAACATGGTTTCACTAAATTGCTTAGGTTTGCCTCGAACTTTAATCTTCCTGTCCCAGCCTCCTAAGTAATGGGATTGCAGGCATGCACACCACCTGGCTGAGAGATTTATTTTCACAATATTTCTTAGGTGAGGAATACTATCAAGAAAGATGATGAGAAGTTTGTGTGTTTGCGCATGTGGTGCTGAGGACTGAATACAGGAGCATTTTACCTCTGAGCTATACACCCAGCCCTACTTTATTTTTTATTTTGAAAATGGATCTCACTAAATTGCAGAGGGCCTCGATAAATTGCTGAGGCTGGCAATGTACCTGCGGTTCTCCTGTCTCAGCCTCCCAGGTACTGGGATTACAGGTATGTGTCACCATGCCCGGCTAGATGTTAAGTTCTAATGAAAGCTCTGCCTTTCTTCTCCCTTGAATTTCGCAATCTAATACATGGATGGTTAATCCAGTTAAGTGATGTGACCTGGTAATCATCAAACAGTACGGAGGGTGGAGGCCAAATTAATCCCAGGGGGGAAAAATACTGATTTTTTTTATGACACAAAGCTAAACTTTGGAAGAGAAGATATGACTATCTCCTATCAAATGATAATTGTTGCTGTATTTCCATTAGCTCTCGAGCTCTACTGATATTTGAAATATGTGAACTGCAGGCATCTTTATGCACCTGAGCAATCCAACAAAGGGAGCTGGAAAGGCAGAATGAGGGCGCAAACACACACCCGGGCCCAGGCACCCTCTGTGATCTGCAAGCAGTGCCTACAAATGCGTTCACTAGGACACCTTTCCAAGGACCCACACGCTCAGCACCCCAGAGTAAGTCCTGCCAATCAGGGCCCACCTGGCCTGGAAAGGCGAGGCAGGAAAGGGCTCAGTCCACGGTGGCTGGCACCTAACATCAGGAGCCATCTACACAACCACCACGTGCGGCTCCCTCCATCGCTCCCGGCTCTGGGAAAAGGCGGCTTCCCGTTGCTGCTCACATGTTCGGCAAAGTACCGCCACCTACTCAAATCTTAAACATAGAAACAAGGGCCTACAAAATGGTATTTTAATTTCTGTCAGAACCAAAGCCACACTCGTCTGAATAAGGCAGTTACAGCGGCACTATGCAGATGAAAAGAACAGTACCATCCCCAACACCTACTAGTCCATTAGCATAAACAGGACCAAAACCGCCTGCAGGCACAAAAGCACGAGAACAGCACCACCCAGCGGCGCGGTGGAGAACTGCACGCCAGGAGCTAACAGCTCGGTTGGTGATTGTCATTGAAATCGAAGACCTCAGTAAAATACTTGCCACCAGACTAGAAAATCTCAAATGGAATTTGAGCCTCCTTAGGGTCTAACAACTAAGCTAGGACTCGATGCCATTCAGATTTTCTGAGTAGCTGACATAGGGTTGCCAGACAGAATACAGAATGCAACATTTGGAACATACTTATACTTTAAAAAAGCGCCCATTGTTCATGTAACATTCAAATTCAACTGGGCATCCTGTGTTTTTATTTGCTTAATGTGACAACACCATAACACAACAACACAACTCATATTTTTAAGCAACCCCTACTCCAAAATATCCACCCGAGATTCACTTACACAATTGCATCTTTCAGTTCATTTTAAGAGACAGCTTAAGCCGGGCGTGGTGGCGCACACTTGTAATCCCAGTATTTGGGAGGCTGAGTTCAAGGCCAGTCTCAGCAACCTAGTGAGGCACTCCACAACTTAGTGAGACCCTGTTTCAAAATAAATAATAAAAAATAGGGCTGGGGGCATAGCTCAGAGGTAGAATGCCCCGGAGTTCAATCCCCAGTACCACAAAAAAAAAAAAAAACAAAAAAAAAAGACAGCTCACAGCATTGGCAAGTGAGCTAGACATGACCCCCAGCAAGGGATAAGGAAGACACTCAGCTCCAGGATGCCAAAGACCAGCAGAGGAAGGGAGGCAGGGAGGTGGGAGGGGGAACAGAAGGCAGGGTCATAAGACAGGAGCTCTAAATAACAGATGGAGCCGGGCATGGTGGCACCCAGCGGTAATCCTAGCACTTGGGAGGCTGAGACAGGAGGATCTCAGGTTCAAGACCAGCCTCTGCAACACAGTGAGATTCTCAGCAACCTAACAAGACACTATTTCCAAAGAATTAAAGGGGGAGGGGCAATGTAGGTATAGCCTAGGGGTAGAATGCCTCTAGGTTCAATTCCTAGTAACACAAAGAAAAACAAAAAAACATGAGTGGAAGAGGATGAAGAAGAGATGAGCAATTCTGAAAGAAAAGGAGAAAGGGAATAAGCAAGGCTTGCCTCTTGACACTTCTACCTACTTCCAGGGGTTCCTGCCGGCCTAAGGACACTGCTGCTGGTACCTCCCCTTAGCGTGGCACATCTGTCCAGCACCTGGGCTTGGAAAGGCTCAAGTCAGAAAACATGCCTAGTCAAGAAAGCCACACTCCCTGGCAATCCTCTCTTTTGGAAGCCGTTCATTCTTACGATGGACTCATGGTCCAGTTTCCTGACACAAGAAACTCCATTGTTTTCTAGACACTGGGTGGTGGTTTTGCTTTATTTGCTGGGTTCTGGCTGCCCTTTTCCAGAAGCACGGCGACTAGGGCGACCTGGTTCGCACCTTTGCAGTGAACCGCGATGGCGCCCTCGGTGTTCTCACAGATATTCAGGAACCTCCGCACGATGTTGTCGCTGGGCGTGCTGCCGTCTATGAAGAAGAGATCGTAGTGCTCGAAGCCCGCGTCTGTGAAGCGCTTCGCCTCGTAAATCTTTTTGTTCAGCCTCACGATTGCAGTCACGTTATGCTTCTTGAAATAAGGAAAGTAGGCTTCGGGAGCATGAAGAGGGTAACCTAAAGGGAAAAAAGGGGCTGTAAGCAAAAGCCACGCATTTCACCTTACATAACCCAGAACCACCAAACCCTCAGCGGTGGATTGATCTCAATAGAAATCCTAGGGAGAGCGCAGCAGTGTGTGAAAGTCTGCTCAACTGTCAGCACCACAGGAGGTTAAAACAAAAACAAAAACAAAAACCTTCACCAAGTATTGGAAACAGCTCATTAAGTTCAAAATCCCAACCTCTAAGATTCAAATCCTGGGAGCAGCTGAGTGCAGTGGCACACACCTGTAATTCCAGTATTTGGGAGGCTCAGACAGGAGACTCAAAGGTTTGAGGCCAGCCTGAGCAACTTAGTGAGACCCTCAGCAACTTAGCAGGACCCTCCCTGCTTCAAAATAAAATATAAAAATAGGGCTGGGGGTAGCTCAGAAGTAGAATACCTCTGGGTTCAATCTCTAGTAACCCCCCCCCCCGAAAAAAAATCCTGGGAGCATATTCCTCCTATCACCTATCACCCAAACAAAGTTATCCTTAAAGTAGCCAAATAGTGCACAATAGACCTGGAATGATTCTTGGTGATCTTATTCTTTCAGCATTATTTTTCACTTAACAAATACATTGCAGCTTTAGTTAAAGGGTTTTTGCTATATGTATAGTTTTAATCTATAGCACAATCCCCCACAAAATAGATTTGTGATTAAACCATAATTCTATGTATCTCCTCTTTTAATTCTCAAAACAGCCTGTTAAAATGGCTAGCCCCATTTAACAGATTAAGAAACTAAAAGCTGGGGAAATATTGAACAAAAGATACAAAAAATTCAGTTAAACTGGAGGAGTAAGTCCAAGAGATCTACTATACAACATGGTGACTAATTTACTAAATACTTAAAAGTCACTAAGAGAGATTTTAAGTGTTCTTACCACACACAGGAAAAAAAAAAATATATATATATACATAAAAATATATGTATATACATATACATAAGATGATGCATATGTTCCACTTGACTTAGCCACTGTAATGTACACATATTTTAAACATCACATTATATACCATACACACATAATTATATATATATATATAAATTCTGTCAGTTTAAATATTAACCTTCAGTATGAAAAAGAAACTAAAAGTGTAACTTTGAGGTGGACATTCTCTTTTGGAGGGAGGCGTTCCGTTTCCAACCCCTAGGGCCTGGCCACCATTGTGTGAGCCTTCCTGGGAGCTACAATCAGCTGATCACAGACCTGGTCTTGGCCAATCAGCCAAAGTGACCCTGGGGGCTTTGGCTACCATGGGCCTTGCCTAACAGCCCCAAGGGGATAGAGCAGCTAATTTCTAAGCACACCGACTCCCACATCCGGACCTATTCAGGGTTTGCTGATTCATGACATACACGTGAGTGACATGATCTCATTAGGAATGTTCTTCATGATGGTGGACTCCAGGGTTGTCTGTAGCAGCCTACAAAGTAAACCAGACAGTTTCTGCACTGTGTCCTCGGCTGTATTTCCTGCCACCTCGGATCCTGCCTGTGCTGGTCATTTTTCATTCGCTCTCAGCTCCAAGCCAAACCTTTCATACCCTGCTCCGTGATGCTGGGGCTGGGGTCTATATGTTTCCCAGACAACCTTTCTGGCTGGCTTCCTTGAGATGTAACAATAGGAGGTACCACAGGGCAAGCAGAGCTTGCCTCCTGTCCTGCTGGTGTCACCTCAGCAGCACAAGGCAGGGCAACCAGAGCTCCCAGCACCAGCCTGCTGCACTCACCTCCGGGGTTTGCACCCCTCAGCACCCAAACCCAAACAGCAGCCATGCAACATGCCCTTCTGAGCACCAGCCATATGGTTCCTCTTCAGTGCTCCCAAGCCTTGGTAACTCCATTGTTGTCCCTCTTATGTCCTCGGCCTTAAAGACACTACCTGTGGGCTGTTTTTGTTTTTCTATAATATTCTGGATTCTCCAGTGTTGCTTTTTTTTTTTTTTTTTTTACATTAGAGTCTTCTTTGTAACAACTCCTTGTATTGAGTCCCTGCTGTTTGAATACCTAGTGTGGTTCCCATTTCCTGCCTGGACCCTGCAGATACACTTAATCTCCCTTGGAGCTTGCGCATTTACTGAGCCTAGTTCTCCAGACTTCCTTTGAAGTTTGGTGAGCTACCCAGCAAATGCCAATAAATGCTTTTTTAGTTGATTTCACCTGAGTTAATTCTACGACCTGTAACCAAGAGCCCTAACTGGAAGACTTGAACAAGGTCACACAAGAGATGGAAGCAGAATTGGAAGGCAAGTGGAACTAATCCCAGCCCAGATACCTGATTTTCACAGGCCATGCTGCCTTTATTTGTTTTCTTAATGCTGGGAATTAAATCCAGGGACATTCTACCTCCAAGCTACACCCCCCAGCCCTATTTTTCTTTCTATTTTCAAACAGAGTCTTGCTGAGGTTCTTGCTAAGTTGCTGAGGCTGGCCTTGAACATGTGACGTGCAAACACAACTAGATAGGCCGTGTTGCTTTTGAGCAAACAGGAAATACAGAGCTTATTTAACATCTTCTGGGTAGAAACAGCAACTAATACACACACAAATAGAAAACACATCCTCTTCTACTTGCAAAAATCATCTGTTTTTCTAGTTGGTTTGTATGTTCAGATTATTCCCCAGCAACAGACTTATAGTTCAAGAGGGATAAGGACTGAGGTTGGCATAAGGAGACAGAGCTTTCCTATCATGTGATAAATAGAAAAGAAGAGGACTCCACACACACAGGAAGCCTTCCCCGGAATATGGCAGGCTGATGAGAGCCTCTGCCTTTGGGATCCTGGGATCCTTTGTACCCCATGATGGTGCCTGCTTGGTTTGATGCCCATCCCCTCCCCCTCTACAACCAAGGCAGTAAGAATCTCTTTTCATATGCAAATTCCCATCAGGAGTAAATGGAGGGTTTAGCTAATATACACTACTAAGAGAAACAATGAATATCTTTTGAGAAATGGACACTGGACCAGAACAGAACTATAGTAATTACACCTAACATTTTTTGAGCACTGTATGCCAGGTACTATACTAAGTGCTTCGGGTGGATTATCTCATTAAACAATTATTTAAGTTACTGATACTTGGAAAGTTAACTGGCCCATGCACCACAGCTAGTTAGAGGCAGAGCCAGCATGTGAACCTTGGCCATAAGATTCCAACACCTGTGTGGGGCTGACTTCAGGGAAGACTACGTTTGTTAAGCCTCCAAAAATAAGAGAACATGATATGAACATTAGGGGCTGTGCTTCCTAGAGATGGTAAGCAGGGTTTGTTTTTTGTTTGTTTGTTTGTTTGTTTGTTTGTTTTGCGGTACTGGGGATTGAACCCAGGGGCATTCTACCTCCAAGGTATACCCCCAGCCCTATTTTTTTTCTTTATTTTGAAACAGATTCTTACTAAGTTGCAGAGTGCCTCACTAGGTAGCTGAGGCTGGCCGAGAACCCAGATCCTCCTGTCTCAGCCTCCCAAATGCTGGGATTACAAGCATGCACAACCAAGCCCGGCTTTGTTTGTTTTTTAATCCTTAAAACTATTCCAAATTATATAACCAAAAAATAATGAAAACATCATATGATCTCTCAACAACTGTGTGTGGGTGCTGCCAATGTATTGGGATACTCCACCCCACCACAACCACCACCAAGCAGTTTTGTCCTGGGAATCCCCCAATCCCCAGTAGGTCTACAACCTCCCGATGGAGCAATCATTTGATCCTTACTCCACCTAGCCACTAGATGGTGCTGTGGCATCAGTGAGGCACAGGCTCAGCTTGGGGGTGGGGGTGGGGCTGACCCAACCCTGAAGGGGGTTCAGAACTAAAGAGGAGTTTAAAATGCTTCTCTTCCCTACCACCCATTTTAAAGCTGGGAAACTGAAAAACAGAAGTAAAATGACTAGCCCACCTACATTATTAAAAGCAAACACTGCAAAAGGGGCAAGCAGATGTAGGAAGATAAAAAATATGTAGATTAGGCTCCTTAAACTATTAAGTCCCAAGTTTTCAATTCTGTGAACATTTCAATAAAGTTGACACAGGTGAATTAAAATAGGATGTGAATTATAATCTAGAGCTTTTATTACTATTACTTTATATATTTTTCATATATATATGGAAATACGGGGTTTTTTCCCCCCAAGCATTCCAATCTTCAATTTACTTGTCTCAAAAGACCAAACCTGTAAAAACATGATAATAATTTCCAAGTTTGCCGTAAATGGCATAATTGTTGCTCAATTTAAGTTTCTGTAGGTGTTCTACATCTGGGATAATGGGACACAATGGGTTAATGATAAAAAGGTAATGGTTCTATCTGTTATCTAGTAAATTCCTGTCCTGCACTTGACACTGCCAAGGCCCTTCACCTGGTACCTCTAATCCTCACTAGAGGCCTGCAAGGTGTGCTATATGCCTCCACCACCCCTTTGTGATATACAAGGAAACTAGCAGCCAAAGAAGTTGTGGCCCTCACTCAAGTGCGCACAGCCAAGTAAAGGGATAGAGGGAACCAGGCTTCAACCTGCCCAGGATCTTTACACCAGTATTCTCTCATTAAAAGAGCAGGGGTGGTGCACACTTGTAATAAAAATTAAAATAAAACAAAAATAAAAAGGGCTGGGGGTGAAGTTTGGAGAATGACCCTGGGTTCAATCTCAGTACCACAAAAAAAAAAAAATTAGGAATTATACTCAATCCCCAGTATCCTAAAAATAATTACACAAAATATATATATCCTTTTATCTTGTGATTCTATTTTTAAGAATTTGGGAAGAAACCAGACCTGCAAATAGATGTATGAATATGTATGCCAACCACAGCAGTTTTTAAAAAGGAAAAAACTATAAACTACTTATATCTCATTCAAAATAAATTAACAAAATGATGGGACAGTCATATAGTGGAATAATATACAATATAGTCATGGAAAATGATTAACATATGTCTATATTTACTGCCACGTTAAAGTCTAGGATATGTTAACTGGGGCGGGGGGGCTGGCTATGAGATAGTGATCATCTTATGATCCTATTTTGGTAAAATAATATTTTGCAATTGTGTATGTACACATAGATATATGCAATGTATATCTACACTGAGAGTTAATATGTGTACAAGTAAAGAGCAGCAGATGGAAGATATTAAAAAACACCCATAACCTCACCACCAACTAGCAGAACTAATAAACCTGGGTAGAATTATAAGACACTTTTTTATGTTCGTCTTTTTATCTGCATTTTCTTCTCTTTTTAAAAAATAGGCATTAGCCTATGAAAACATTTTAAATGACTTTTTAAAATTATACTTCCCATCTTCTCTGCAAGAAAACAGTAAAACGCATCAATCCCAAACAGCAAAACTCTTTCCAAACAAATACTGACCACCACCACCACTACTGAAACAGTACCCCTACTAAGATTTCCTGAGCCTGAGTCAGATCATTTTGCACAGAAGGCAGGCTTAATCAATCCTGTCTTGCACAGGTACTAACAGGTTATTCCTAGCAACCCAACATGACAGAGGTTAATTAATCAAAGTCCAGAGCAGAAAGAGACTCATTAGCAAACCATGGCTGAGAGGATTTGACCCTGGCTTCTCCATGGAGGCCTCCTGTTTGTTAGCTTCACTCTCTAGATCTGGATTGCCTGACCACAGGAAAAGAAAAATGTAATTCCAATAGAATTCCCTGCTAGGTATGCCACTGATATGAAAAAGTAAGCATATTTTTGTGGGAACTCAAATTTTCAAATCTAAATGAGTAAACAAAAATATGCACTGAAACTAGATTTTAGAAGAAATGATGATGATGTGATGAAGAAAAAAGAATAAATCTAGACAAGGCGTTTCAAAGTAGGCTTCCTTAAAAAACCGGTGTTTTACCTGTATGACCAGATGAGAGCAAAGTAGGAGCTATTGTGTTCATGAATAATATTTTTTTCAATTTTATGTACTCCTCTTGTAAATTAATCTTAAGCCATTCGTGTCTATCATGACGTATCATCTAGGCAATGTAAGCAGATGAGAAAATGACAAAGTAGAAAGCAAGTGCCAATGGCAAAACTCATCTAGCTAATTGTGTTTCATTCAAGAAGTTTCTTTTGTTTTGCTTTTTTATATTCCTGAATATGTATGATAATGGCTATAAATATGCTACATGTAAATAGTTTTATTACTGTAGGCTAGAAAATTTTTACTGATTGTCACTACGGAACTAAATAGGACCAGTTCTGCCTATTACGTGACCTTGGACTAATTCCCTACTAATAAGCCTCCATTTCCTCCTCTGTAAAATGGAAATAACAGTATCTATATCTCAGAGTTATGTGAACACTAACTGAGATAATGCTCTGATTAGCTAGAAACTAGCATGTAGTAAGTGTTCGACAATGATTTAATGTCAGGGTCATTATTATAAATTATCATCATCACCATCATCACCACTGAACATGATGTTCCCCCAAAGAGTACCTTGATGTATATAGCACTCTACAGACAAATGAGTCTAACAACCCCTAATTGAATTCAGCAATCTGTTTATTGGTTTGACCAATGTGTTTCTTGAATTCTTCTTTAGTAACTGAGTCAGATAAAGAGTACATCCTGTTTATGTCAACCTAAAAGCATGTTAGTTTTAAAATAGTGTTTATAACTCCACCTACTGGAAGCCTAACATTTAACACACTGGTTACTACTATTCAATTTTTTATATTACAAATAAACATTCTTTGCAGAATATTACTAAAAGAAGGGTCATGGGAAGAAATCGAGAAATCAAAGAAAGAAACTAAAATAAATTTTTGGATGGTAAAGAAAAGAAAAACCTACCATTTTCAATTTTGCTTTTAGGATGTGGTCCACTAAATGCTAAGAATTTTCCTGGAACAATCCAGTTGAAGTCACCATTTTCAACTCGCTGGCAGAATTTTGTGAGAAAAGAAAAGAAAAATATTTTATAATTCTTATTCAATCTAGGCGACCTTTATAAATAAAACTGCTTTCACACTATTAGTATTAGACTAAT
>PVLC010024665.1:0-24403 GCA_004027655.1 Graphiurus murinus | reverse complement strand
TACTGGGGATTGAACTCAGGGGCATTCTACCTCCGAGCTATACCCCCAGCCCTATTTTTTTTTATTCTTTATTTTGAAACCGAGTCTCACTAAGTTGCGGAGTGCCTCACTAGGTAGCTGAGGCTGGCCGCGAACCCGGATCCTCCGGTCTCAGCCTCCCGAATGCTGGGATTACAAGCGTGCGCCACCGCGCCCGGCTGGAATTTTATTTTTGATTGCATTCTTCATACAAATAAGTAGTACAGAAGGCCCCCCAATACTTTTTGTTTACATGGTGGAAGTTTTCAGTTTTTTAATGCAGGGATGTGATGGGATGTGTTTGCTGCCATCTTTTTATCTGTGCATTGGAAGTATTGGGAGGTAAAATTGGATTGGATTACATAGCATTGTTAAACAGTTTTTGTTTTTGTTGTTGGTTTTTGTCCACCCCCCCACCCATGAATGCATGATCTGCTTTCTCAAAAGAACATCTGATTTAGGTTGTATCAAATGTCACCATCCTTTGCACTGAGGCCTGAAATGTTAAGATACACGTTTCTGCCCTGTACTTCATATGCCAATGCTTCGCTCCCCCAGACTGGCCGCCAAGTCACAAATCCAGACCTCACAAGGCAGCAGCTTCCAGCTACGCCCAGTCCCCACAGTAACAGTAACGCAGCCCACTGGCTATTAACTTTGACTACGGAAATGGCTGAACTTGGATGCTTTGGAATTGATAATGATAATGATAATAATAACAACAACAACAATAATAATCACAAGATTCAACTTGGGCTTTTTTTTTTTTTTTTTTTTTTTTGCGGTACTGGGGATGGAACCCAGGGGCATTCTACCTCCGAGCTACACCCCCAGCCCTATTTTTTATTCTTTATTTTGAAACAGGGTCTCACTAAGTTGCGTGAGTGCCTCACTAGGTAGCTGAGGCTGGCCACGAACCCGGATTCTCCGGTCTCAGCCTCCCGAATGCTGGGATTACAAGCGTGCGCCACCACGCCCGGCTTTCAACTTGGGCTTTTGTCTCTACTTTTTTAGACTAAAAACCCATTTCCTAAATGATTTCAATATGATTAGTGCTTTTTAAACCTTTATTCACACATCATCTGTGTCATTACAAAAAAAAAAATTCTACAATGAAAAGCATTTAAATGCAGGTATTTGACTCTTCTCCAATCTTTTTCTTGGTACTTGTTTTCTTTTTTCTTAAATGCAAAATTTAGAGTCCTAACAGGTAAGAAAACTTTTCATAACTACTTTCGCAAACAGTTTGCAGTATGCAATGTGGCCACAGTTGGTCCTGCAGAAGGAACAGTCCTTGAGGCCTGCAACCAATGTTGTTAATAATGAAATACAAGCAGTTGTCAGCCTGGATCCTACCTTTCTGCTTCCAGCCGCATCTCCTCCCTCTTTTGCCTCCTGAGTTCTCTGCGACGTTCAAAATCATCCATGGTGAGGTTTCAGTCTTGGGGGAGGCCAGATGACGTCTGAAGCTAAAAGGGAGGAGATAGAGTCAGTATCATCAATGAGTCAGACTTCGTCTTTCCTCTGTCCTCCCTCCAATTTTTCACTCCCTCCATTTTTCTTTACTCAAAGAAAACAAAAACAAAAACACCAAAAAAACCTTAGAAAACTGATAAGGTACCTCATGATCAATTTCTGACTCCCCAGTTGAGTTAAAGTTGGTCTCATTTTTGGAACTATTAGAGGCAAATAAGTAAAGCCCAGGATTACATTTTAAAAAGAAGTAATAAAAGACCTCAGGAGACAGAGGGGTTTAAAAGACTTGAAATATCAGAAGAATAACTTGAGAGCTACTGAAAGGTTTCGTTCTTTATAACTTGGGGAACCCGGACAAAAGTTGTAAAAAAGTGAACAAAGAAAGAGAAGAACGGGGAGGGGGGCGGAGAGAAAGTGGCAAGAAAAGGAATCTGTAGGAACTAAGAAAAACAAAGGAGAGAAATAAAATATTGCAGCAGCTAGGCATCATTTACATATTCTAAAAGTATTAGCATGGGGATTTTAATAAAGGCCACAGCAATAATGCTGAGAATAAATATCACAAAGCAGCATTTTCAAAAGCAGTGAAGCTGTGACCCAGCCTTCTTCAGAGCTCAAAAATCCCGGCTCTTTCTACAGATGCAATCCAACCATTTTACCCTTTCCTACCTCCTCCGTGATGGTTTTTAATTCCGGAAAGATCTTCTCTTTCCAGTGCCTCAAATAAGGAGCTGGTTTCCCCAGCGTTTCTGTGCCATGGAGTCAAGTATTCCAGAATTCCCCTGCAGCCCCAAACCCAAAATGACTAGCAGGCAAGGGGAAGCTGGCTCTTTTTGTCCTTGCTTTGTTTACAGAGCTGTCAGTGGTTAGTTAAACTCGGCCTGGAATCTGGCATTTAAGGCCCGCTTGAAGATTGTTTCCTGTGTGGAGCAGGAGGCCTCCGCTTCCTCTGGAATCCTAGGCTTTCTTGCTGCACTCCGATCACAAAAAAATATTTTATTTTCCAGCCCTTTCTGTGCACATGAGATGAGCCAGTTGCCTTGGGTAAGAAAACCAGGTGCTGTAAAAGCCCAAAGCTATCACCTGAGGGCAGCTTGGAAGGAGCAAAAAATGCAGAACCTAGATTTTGCAGCCAAGTTGGGAAACCTTCTTAAATAAATCATCGAATTCTTTGATTTTCAAGGAGTTTTTCTTTTCCTCTTAAAAAAAAGCCCACAAAAACAAAAATAAAACCTCATCCAACCAAAACAAAGCTACACAATGTTTGATTTTTCTTCCCTTCCTTATCCTTAGGGTATTATTTAAGTGGCTTAAAAATCTTTAGAAATTCAAATTTGGATGGTTATTGGGGGGGGGGGGGAGAGGGTGAAGGTTTTAATTTGTTTTTCTATCTCACTTTGACCATGGGTATATCCCAAGACTTGCTAGTGATGAAGGAAACAGCCGGTTTATATAAAAATTTTCACCCACCATAAAGAAATTTCTCCACATTTTCTAAGCTGATCTCTACATAACTATTAGAATGGAAAAAAAGAGAGAGCGAGATGACATGAGGGTCCCTCACAAGGCTGTCTGAGGGTCTATCTGTCCTGGCATGAGCTCCTGTCCTGACTATAATGCAGGTGTTTTGAGGTGGTGAGTGGGGAGGAGGGTAGGAAACCGGGCTATGCACACTGGCTGGGGGCAGGCAGAGAGCTGGCTCTTTTCTTTCTTCAGTAACGGGCTTTTTTGTTACATATAAACCACCTCTTGAAAGTGCCAACAAACAGAAACAGGAGAAAGAGGTCTGTCTATAAGCAAACGATTTCACTTTTCTTAATTTATCCAAGTAGTTTGGGTTTGGGGTCCTTGTTCTCGCCTCATCAAAGTTAAGTAGGCCTTCCAGCTGGGCCTGCAGTGCCCCACCTGCCCCTCTGGGGAGGTGCAAAGGAGAAGTGAGGAACTAGCCCCACGTGGCCCGAGATGCGGGGTCCGCAGAGGCAGGCCACATCCTGGAGCACTCAGAGGGAAGCAGCTGATGAACGCGGTGTGGTCACTCTGCCTGACCATGCTCATGGCTCTCTACCCACGGAAGTTCTTTTCCTTCTACCCACTCTCTTCCTGCTCCTCCTTTTTTATTCCTTACTGGGGTATTCTTTCTCTTTTCCAACGATAGAAAAATGACCTATCATTTGAATGCGGCTGAGTACGCTTGTAGAAGCCTAGGAGCGGGGAGAAGCAGCGGGAGAGACAGTGTGAGATTTCAGGCAGCTGCGTAGACCCGTGCCTTTGGGGGTTGTGTTCCGTGGATATTGGGTGGGTGTAACTGGGCGGGAAGAGAGTACAAACACACATCTGTGCACTGTGTGATGTGGCTCTCAGCGGAGGGTGTCTCTGTGGATGCCCGTGTAGTACTAGGGCCAGCAGGGGGGGTGTGTATATGTGTGTTCCTTGGTTGATCTCAAAGAAGGATGAGGCTCGAGGCCTCCTTCAGCCTCACACCCTTATACCACAGAGCTCTTCTGGACACCTCTGGCGCTGGTCCTGTGTAAGAGGAGCCAGGTCTGGGTAGAACTTGTGATTTTTTTTTTCTTCTTTCTTTTGGGAGAAGCAGCTTCTGTGTCTCCAGCCTGTAATCCCTTCATTCCCTCCCCTAGCCCCAGTCAGTGCTGAACTCTTTCCAGCAACATTAGTTAGGAAACAAACTCTCAGTCGATGATGGTGGAGAGATTCTGCAAACCACAAGCTCTTGGGTATCACAAACGGACAAAAGGGCATGAAAGAGAAAGGCAGGACAATGGAGACACGCATCCATGCATGTGCCGGATGGATTCTGGAAGCATTTTATGAAAATATAAATTTGTAGCCAGGTGTGGTGGTGCATGCCTGTAATCGAAGTACTTGGGAAGCTGAGACAGGAGAATTGCAGGTTTGAAGCCAGCTTCAGCAATTTAGCAAGGCCCTCAGCAACTCAGCAAGACCCTGCTTCAAAATAAAAAATAAAAAGGACTGGGGGTATAGCTTGAAGGTAGAATGCCTTTGTGTTCAGTCATCAAAAAGGGAAAGAAAAAAAGGGCTGGGGACGTAGCTTAGAGGTAGAATGCTTCTGGGTTCAATCCTCTGCCAAAAAAACAAAAAATGCTGCAACAACAAAACCGACTAAATGTGTGTGTATGTATAGGAGGGATGATTATGCTATTGAAAGGACTCTGATATGACTCCTCTTGTAAAGTGAAAAAAATCTCTACAAGGCAGATAAATCATTACCTATTGATGTATCTGTCTTTTCAAATGGCTTCTCATGTATTAGGTGTTCCTAAAACAGGGCAGTCACCCCATAATTAAGGAATGAGTCACTGTTACAGATTTCAAATCTCTTTGGGGTAAAGGTTCCACAAAGCTTGAGGCCCAGGTGACAAGATGTGACAAGAAGCATGTCCCATGCCTCCCACCAGCACCTCAGGCTTCTGAACTTTCATGTCTTCCCTTTCCTTCTCTACTTCTTTTCAGGGGTTGAATATTTATTGATATTTCTTATGCTATTTGTTTTTTTTTCTTTCTCTGATACTCCTTTTCTTCCCCTTCTTCATCTACTTCCCTATGTCAAGAATTAAAGTATACTTATGTAGTTGCATCTCATTTAATTTGCATTTTTCTGATAGCATATGACAGGAACATCTTTTCAGATGTTGTCATCTTTATATCTTCTTTTGGAAATGTGTCTGTTAAAGTCTTTGGCTGATTTTTTTGATTGGCTTGTTCTGTTATTATTGAGTTTTAAGAGTGCTCAGTTTGTTTGATAATAGTCACTTATTAAATGTATCTTTTGTATATACTTTCTCACAGACTATGGCTTGTCATCTCATTCTCTTTTTAAAATTTTTAAGAAAGTACAGCTTATGCATTCTTAAAAAATTAACTTGATAATTTTCCTTAAAAAGTTAATGAAATAGACTATGTTGTGAGCATTTGTAAATATGTAACAACACATCCCACTATTATGTGTAATCATGATGCACCAATGAAAACAAAACCTGAAAAAAACCTAAAAAATAAAAAAAATTTAATTTCTGATATGTGTCTTTCAAACAAGAAATATATTATGAAGTTTTATATTCAAAAAGTTGCTGTTCTCCTCTATGAGAGTGTAGCCCTCACTGTAGATATATATAATCTGGGGTTGGGGGTATCCTTGAAATTTGGTGACATCACCAATATTGGTCTTAGGATGTATCAAGAAGAAAACTTGCCAATCAACTGAGGTAATGCACACCTGTAAACCCAGTACTTGGGAGGCTGAGGTAGGAGGACTGCAGGTTTGAAGACAGCCTCAGCAACTTAGTGAGGCATTCAGCAATGTAGTGAGACTTTATTTTAAAAATTTTTTTAAAAAAGGACTGGGGGTGTAGTTTGGAGATAGAATGCCCCTGGGTTCAATCCCTGGTACCCAAAACAAACAAACAAACAAACAAAAAACTTGTGTCTGGGACACTCAATAAATTAATAAAGTCTCCAAAAATAAATAACACTTATGGACTACATACTAAGTGGCGGGTCATTTTTTAAACCTTTTAGAATTTCGATTAATAGATTTTATTTTTTAGATCAGAGAAGAATTGAACAGAAAGTACAGAGTGCCCACATAGTCCCTCTCCCTAGCCTTGTGCATGCTTTCCTCTTACAATTGGGTGGAAATGTGCCGCCTTCAGAGAAGATCTGCTGAAGTTCTCACTTCTAGTCCCCTAAATGTAACCTTATTTGGAAATAGGCTCTTTGCAGATACTGTTCAAGATGAGGTTACTAGGATGGACTCCGATCTGATAGAAGGATGTTCTTATAAAAAGGGAAAATTTAGTACAAAGAAAGACATGCACAAGCCAAGCATGGTAGCACATGTCTGTAATCCCAGGACTTGGGAGACTGAGTAAGGAAGATTGCAGGTTCAAAGCCAGCCTCAGCAACGAAGTGAGACTCTGGCCCTGGGTTCAATCCCCAGCACCAAAACAAAATAAAACAAAACAAACAAAAAACAAAAAAACCGACATGCTCAGAGGGGAGATAATGTGAAGATGAGAAGACAAGACGGGAGACTTTCATGAGAAGGTGGCGACCCAGGGACACCTGATGCTCCCAGAGCTGGGAGAGAGGCTTGGCACAAATCCTTCCCTAGTGTCTTCAGAGAGGGAAAGACTTCGCCCACCACTTGATTTCAGACTTCCAACCTCCAGAACCCTGGCACAGTACATTACTATTGTTTTAAGACACCTGGTTTGTGCTACTTTGTTACAGCAGCTTTGGGGTTTGTGCTACTTTGTTACAGCAGCTGTGGGAAATTAATACGCCCTGTTATTGGCATCTGGCAGGAACGTGGCACATTTGTTACAACTGATAACCCAATATTAATGCACCACTAGGCACTGATGCCCATAGTTTACATTAGAGTTTACTCTGTGCTACATACTTCTACGGTTTTGCTAAATGCAGAATGTCATGTATCCACCATTACAGCATCGTGCAGAATAGCTTCACGGAGCTAGAAAACCGCTGTGCTCCATCTTTCATCTCTTCCCTCCTCCTTGGCCCCAACTCCTGCTTTGGCTTTTGCAGAATGTCATGTATTTGGATTCATACAGGTGTATGGTGTAGGTGTATGGCTTTTTCAGACTGGCTTCTCTTACTTAACTATATGCATTCAGGTTCCTTCTGTGTCTTTTCATGGCTTTATAGCTCTGCTGGACCATTTAAAAATATGTAATCTTATTTTATCTCCTTAATAAGCCTGCGAGGTAGCTATTGCAATCCCCATTTGATGGGATTTCAAAGTGTGTACTCTTAGCCTCTACAATATTCTTGGACTGATCCACATTTTCCCTCTAGGAATTTTTTTCGACTTTAGAGAATGATTAAGAGTGTCCCCAAAGTCGGGCGTGGTGGTGCACGCTTGTAATCCCAGCATTCAGGGGGCTGAGACCGGAGGATCCGGGTTCACGGCCAGCCTCAGCTACCTAGTGAGGCACTCCGCAACTTAGTGAGACTCGGTTTCAAAATAAAGAATAAAAAATAGGGCTGGGGGTGTAGCTCGGAGGTAGAATGCCCCTGAGTTCAATCCCCAATACCGCAAAAAAAACCCCAAAACAAAACAAAAGAGTGTCCCCAAAGCCAGGCGTGGTGGTACATGCCTATAATCCCAGTATTTGAGAGGCTGAGACAGGAGGATCACAGGTTCAAGATGAGCCTCAGAAATTTAGTGAGGCTCTCAGCAACTTAGTGAGATTCTGTTTCCAAATATTTTTTTTAAAGAACTAGGGGTATAGCTCATCTTGGAGGTAGAATGCTTCTGGGTTTAATTCCCAGCAACACACACACACACACACACACACACACACACACACACACACACACACATTGTCCCAGAAAAGTCCTGAGGTGACTATTATCAGTGATCTCCATTGTAATTTTTGAATCACATGGTCTCAGGTCAGAATGGTCTTAAAAATGACCCCAGAATCACACACACACACACACATACACACACACACACACACACACACACACAAAAGGAAGTGAGACCTTCAAAAGGTGGAGCCTAGTAGGGAGGTCATAAGGTCATTGGAAGCCCTACCTTTGAAAGTGATTAAGGTAGTTTTCATGGGATCCTGTTTAGTTCTCTCAACAGTTTTATTACAAAAGAATAAGACTGGCCTCTCTCACTGTCTGGCTTCCTGTCTTGCCATGTGATCTCTCCTTCCCACAGGAGCTCCTGACATTGTGATACCATCCATCGTGCTGTCTTTACTAGAATGGCTGAATGGAAGCCAGTACCTTTTTATGGGACCTCCAGAACTGGGAACTAAATAAACCTCTTTTCTTTACGAAGCACCCAACCTCGGGTAGTTTGTTACAGAAGCAGAAAATGGCCATATCATTTACTTTCTGTTTCTTGTTTTTGGAATTCAAAGTTTTATGGGATAAAGTCAGGGATCATGTTTTGTCTATCCTAAAGATTTGTGTTAATTTTAGCTGGCCCATTACCACAACTCAGTAATGCTTCTCTTCTTCCTAAACCTATTGGATAATTTCTGGGGACAACACACTGCAGCAGATTCCCCATCTTTGCTCTTCAAATTATCTTCACTTACCTCAGTCCTTTACCTGCCTCCTCTGCCACAAATCTTTGGTAAACAGTGACCTGGACTCAGACTTAGGAAACTGGACGCAAACTCCCTGAGCTTTTCTTCACTGTGAAATGAAATAGTTGGACCACATGATAGCCACAGTTTCATTCTACTCTATGTAATACTCTGCTTTCATATCTGCCCTCCTATCCAGCAAAGATGACGTGTTAAGCATGCCATCTCAATGTTTCTTCCTTCTTAGGCATAAGTGATGAATATCTAAATGTTTTCTCTTTTCATTTTGTGATTTGGAAATCACTAACTTTTCTTTCAAGTAGATAATACCATGGTATTGTAAAAAAAAAAAAAAGAAAGAAAAGAAAAGAAAAAAAAAATTGGCCGGGTGTCATGGCATACTCCTGTAATCCCAGTACTTGGGAGGCTGATACAGGAGGATCACAGGTTTCAGGACAGCCTCAGCAACATGCAAGATCCTCAGAAACATAGCAAGACTTTCAAAACAAAAAGTAAAAAAAGGTTTGGGGGTATAGTTGGGAGGTAGAATACCTCTGGATTCAATGTCTAGTAGCGCGCGCGCGCACACACACACAGAAGAGAAACTTGCCTCTCAAATGCATCTTACAATATTCTACCTCCACATTTTTATTCACTAAAATAAATGTATTTTTATTCATTTTTATGCATTACCCAGTTGGAATGAGCTCCCTTCATCTCTTCACTATATGTGTTCCATTTAGTCATTAACCTAAGCCTCAAGTTTCACCTCTTTTATGATACTTTTTCCTAAGGATCTCACTTGAAAGTGGTGTCTTCTTGAACGTTCATAATTCCTTTTGGTAATTAAGAATCCTCTCTTTGCCACAGCACATAAAGTGTTTTATTTAAGTAGCATTTACATATTTTTACAGGCATTTTGCTTTCTACACATTTTTGTTTTAAAGGCGATTTACAAATACATACATACACACACACACACACACACACACACACACACACACACACACACACACACATATTCTTTTAAAAGGAAATCCCTGGGACATAGTAGGCACTGGGAAATTGTATTTGACTTGAGCCACTGGATTTCATATTAGATTTTACCATTTTGAGCATGGGAAATGTAACTCAAGCTGATTCATTTCTCTGTACTTCACTGACTGACCAGTGTTTACCAAGTGAATCAAAGATCTTGGTATTAGACTATATGAATCTCAGGAGTTATATAAACCCACATTTGCAGGAGTTATACAGTAAATCTGGCAGAGTTTTCTCTCTGACTGTAGAAGACAAACTTATGTCCTTTTTCTTTAAAAAAAAAAAAAAAGTCAATTTATCAACCCGCTTTGCTCTTTTCCAAACTGAATTGTTCACTTGGGACTTGAAAGCCAAATAAATAAATGGATTGTAATATACAGTTTGGACTTAGCTCACCCTCCACCATCTTGTTTCAAAAAATCTGTGCTGCTCAAAGAAAAATGCATGTACTCACCAAGGCACATTTCTCAAGACCAGCAACATAGAAATTAGAATTAATAAGATTAGCCTGAGGGGTTGTGTCTTATCAAGCTGTCCCTTCTCTCTAGCGAGGGAATCCCAAGTGCCAAATCCTATTCAGATCAGGTTAACAGGATATGACCTGGTTTTCCTTCTTCCTCCCTACGTAGTCCTTTAAAATTTCTTTTTCTTTATTTATATTTCTTCATTTGTGAAACAAGAGATGTGATAGACATAAAATTCATAAGGCCAATGTCTTTGTGTCCTTTCACCTTATGAGTAGTGGTTAATTTGTGAAATTACATCTTTTGTTTGTTTGTTTGTTTGTTTTGTGGTACTGGGAATTGAACCCAGGAACAGTCTACTTCTGAACTACACCTCCAGCCTCATTTTTTACTTTCAAACAGGGACTTGCTAAGCTGCTGATGGCCTTGCTAAGTTGCTGAGTCCGGCCTCACACCTGCGATCCTCCTGTCTCAGCTTCCTAAATACTGGAATTACAGGCATGCACTACCATACCCCACTGCAATGATGACTTCAACACTTGGGAAGACAACATGTTTAAGGATTGGAGGTTACAACTGTAAGTGTTACCACCAATAGCATTACCTTAATTTAGAGGACTTTGTACTTTTCAAAACTCTGTGGTTCTCATTTGAATCTCCCAAGTAGGGAGAGAAGATTCACCCCCATTTAAAGGAAGGACACAGATGAATAAAGAACTTTGAAAGCATTGGCTCTGGAACCCCAGTGAAGCAGAGGGAAACTAGGACAGATGTTGGGAATAATTTCTACATCAACTTGGAAGTTGCTCAGAAGAACGGGGAGAGGTAAAAAATTGGGACACAGCTCCTTCTGTTCCCTGTTTGAAGGTTGAGTTACTTTTCCTGGACAAACTCAAGGAGAATTAGACTGAAAGACACAGGTTAATATTGAATCAGAATAGGCATGTGGTCACTGATGTTCTCTTGCCCCTCTCAAAAAACAGTGAATGACAGAAGTGTAAAGCTTAAAAGCAAGGATAGAAATTCTCCAACTGAGTACATGTGAGAACAAAATGCATAGTCTTGCTAAAAACAAAAAAAAAAGAAAGAAAAATAAAAAGTATGATGATGATGTGCTTTCTAAATGCATGTCTGAATAGCAGAAGCAAAGACATAATTCAGATGGGAAGCAAGGGCTGGCTCCAACAGAACTGTCCAGTCATGGGTCGGGATGCTGAGAAAGTGTGAACCCATTTTGCTGGCACCAGTCAGGCAGAGGGGAAAGGGCCATGTGCTCAGAATTAAGAGCAGAAGGATGTTTTTTAAGATTCTAAGTTCATGCTGTCCAATTTGGTAGCCACCAGCCCCATGAAGCAATTTCAATTAAAATGAGCTAAAATTCAATAAAATAAAAATTTCAGTTCCTCAGCTTCACTGGTTCCATTTCAAGTGCTTGGTGGCCATGTGTGTTTGCGCAGACGAGAATGTTCCCATCATTGCAGAAAGTTCAATTGCAGAGTCCTGCTGTAAGGTCTGAATATGAAATCATCTTGCTGTGTGATGTCATGCAATGCACTTCAGAGACACCAATGTGCGGGAGACATGGTCTCTGGTCTCCGTCTTCAAAGTCCTTAAGATCTCTTGGAGAAGAGATAATAAAATGCGGGCTGTAGCACAGGTCCACATCTCTAAGCATGGGTGCATTCTTTGGATTTCCTCCTTAGCACCTTCTCTGTTCTCCTGTGGAGGACACTTGCTACTGAGAAAGTGAAATGCTTGGCAGATGCAAAAGAAGTGGTGACATTGCCTGGAGAAAGGTCACAGTTCAAATGGAGTAACAAAGTTGGACGTGGTGGTGTATGTTTATAATTCCACTACTGGGGAGGCTGAGACAGGAGGATGGAAGGTTTGAGACCAGCCTCAGCAACTTAGTGAGGCCCTCTGCAACTTAGTGAGACTCTATTTCAAAATAAAAAATAGGGCTGGGGGTATAGCTCAGAGGTAGACTACCCCTGGGTTCAACACCCAGTACTACCACCAAAAAAAAAAAAAAAAAAAAAAAAAAAAAAATTGAGTAATAATGCCCAAATTTGGAAGTGAAGATCAGAGGCTATGGGTTTTTTTTTTTTTTTTTTTTTTTTTTTTTTACCAATTATGAACATGACACCAAGATTAACATACTCTACATAACAGTAATTTTACTTGCTAGAGTTACTCATCTGTAAAATATCAGCAACTCTGCATGCCTACTGCTTATGATTGGCTTATTCCACTCAAACTACCAGTTTGGTGGCCCAAAATCAGAGCTCCACACTCAGCCAGCTATTGTGTCACCATAAGGTAAGAGAATGTAGGTTGTAGGACACCAATTCCTTTATATTGTTGGAAACCACCCAGAGGTGTGTCCGAGAGGAATTTGTTCAGAAAATGTGTTTGTACCTGAAGGACGTGCTATTGAAATCAACTGGAAACTAACTTTTCCCTAGTGAATTATTCAACTTGTCTTCATCATGATCATCCAGTGCATCTGCTGTATTCTGGAATTATAAAACAAGTTAGGGACTACCTTCTGGGAGCTTGTAATCGGAAGGAAAAGCTTTGCAGCCAAACCAAGGGATGCCATCCATGTTATCTTTTGACACAATTTAAACATATAAATCTGCAGATAAAGTAATAATTGAAAACTGCCTAGACTGCTTTCTTCTTTTCACATGAGTCTTTGAGACAGTAGTTTCATCACTGGTTAGCTTGGGGGTGTCTAGGCTTTTCTTTATATAAAGAATGGCTTGCAGTGGGGGCCTTCTTAAGACCCCCACAAGCCATAGCTGGGCATGACAGTGCACATCTGTAATTTTAGCACTTGGGAGGCTGGGACAGGAGGGTTGCAGGTTTGCCACCAGTCTCAGCAACTTAGCAAGACCCTCAGCAACCTAGTGAGACCCTGTTTGAAAGTTAAAAAATAAATAGGGCCGGGGTGTAGGTCAGAGGCAGAATGTCCTTGGGTTCAATCCCTAGTACCACAAAAATAAATAAATAAATGAATAAATAAATAAATAAATAAAATGTATACTAAAAAATAAAAAAGACTAGCACAAAACTCTAGGAACTTTGAAGCACATGTTCATTGACTTGAGTCTGTACTGATACCTATATTAAATTTCTATTGGTGCATGTAGTCTCTAGTTTGTGCTTTTAATCACGAGGCACATATCTGTCCTCTTTAAAAGACTATAACTTCCTTGAGTGATTGATTACTCACTTTGGTTATCCCTCAAAGTTCTTAACCAACTCTTCCCTCACACTCAATATTAAGTTCATACTTTTAAATTGGAATGGATTGCAGTGCATTGCTTATTCATTGCACGTAACTGGTAAACAGACAAACTTGGCTAAGACATTATCAACTGAGGTCTTAGAGACCTAGGGGATGGTGATGGTTATAAATTGGATCTCTCTCTGTCTCTGTCTCTATCTCTTTCTTTCTTTTCCTTGTTTGTGTGTGTGTGTGTGTGTGTGTGTGTGTGTGTGTGTGTGTACTGGGGATTGAACCCAGGGGCATTCTACCTCTGAGGTACACCCCCAGGCCCCTCCTTTTTAAAAACATGATCTTGCTTAGTTGCTGAGGGCCTCACTAAGTTGCTGAAGCTGGCTTCAAACCTGCCAGCCTCCAATCTCAGCCAGCTTCCCAAGTACTGGGATTATAGGTGAGCACCATTGCACCCAGCTTCAATTTCATATTTTGACTGGTAGCTGTGGTTGTTTTCTTCCAGAGAAAAGGACTTTTGTCTGATTTCAGGAAGAGGGGTACTAGGCATTCATAATGGAGTAAAGAAGTTTGTTCTGGGACATTCAAAGAAAAAGGAGAAAGAAGACAGTGATGAATAAGAAAGGATGAGAATCAGGGTTGAGCTGAAATGCTTCAAATTCCCATGGTCGTTGGAGAGCCCTGCCACTCCTCCATCATAATTAGAAAGCACTGACATTCAGAGCCGATTTAAATGCTTCCATCAGTCTGAACAAAAAGTGTTGCCTGATTTTGCTCTCTACCATGCTCAGTAATTAGAAACATAAGGCGCAGCTCTGAATGTTTGCTTGGGAACCTACCCCTCCCGGGCCTGGTCTCACTACTTATTGGCCACAGGATTTTTATCTTTTCTCACCATCTCTCATAGGAGCCTGAGCCCAGGTCACAGGAAGAGTGTGAGGTTGCCATGAGCATTCCCGGAAGAAAAAAACAGAGACCTTCGGCACCACTTAAACTTAAAAATACACGGAAGAAACTCATTGTGGCGGGCCGTTTCCTCTCTCAAGTTCTATAGATCCACACTGCACTTGGAAGGCAGTAGCTCAGGGCTGGAGAGCCCCAATTCAAATGGGAAGAGTGGGAAGAAGGCAGGGTCTTTGTGAGGACGGGCTTGAAATGGCATCCTGGTTTGTCTCTGAGGACAAGGAAGCTGTTCTGATGGCCAAGTCTAGATTTCCTCACACGCTCGCTGGGAAACCTGTACTTTGCAAAATGTAGGACTAGACTACAGCCTAAGAAGCAATGGCAGCAGCTTTTATTTCTGACAAAATCCACAAGGCAAATGGAAAAATACTTGTAATTAAGGACTTCAACTCGACAGTTACCCAGCTTGTCAAATTAAAACATGTGGTAACCACCTGCCAAGGATCTCAAAAAAAAAAAAAAAAAAAAAAAAAATCTGATACTTTCTCATTTTTCTACCTGACCTAAAATCTTTTTGGAGCACATTTACATTTCCAAAATTTTCACACTTAAATAAAATCTGTCCACACTGTGTATTAAGATGACTAAGCAATTTTGTATTAAGTAATCAAAGAGAGTCCTGCCAATTTTAGAATAATTAAGTTTCTGCAGCTTAATATAAACAGTTCCAAGAACTACATGTGGCCTACCAAAAGTATATATTACAAGTAGTCAACCCCGTGGCCAGCTGGCAGACAGATCAACCTATTAGAGTAGAATTGTTCAGAATTTGGAGTATTATTTTTCTTTTCCCCCAATATTTTTTTCTGCATCCAATTTTGTTTCTTTGAGAGTGCTTTCAAATACACAAAGCAAAAAAAAAAAAAAAAAACTATTGTAGAATTGTACCTCTTGTTGTAAATGAATGAGCATTTCTCTTGGGCTCTTTTGGAACTCACAAATCGT
Organism: Graphiurus murinus; assembly: GCA_004027655.1. Classification (NCBI taxonomy): domain Eukaryota; kingdom Metazoa; phylum Chordata; class Mammalia; order Rodentia; family Gliridae; genus Graphiurus; species Graphiurus murinus. The sequence goes on along the minus strand of PVLC010024665.1, from coordinate 9,143 downwards.
TCCCATCTCCCTCTGTCTACACAGGCAGCCAAAACAAAATTGGAGCGAAAAAAAAAATTCGCTTTGGCCTTATCAAGCTGAAGTGTCCATACTTTGCTTGGTCATCAGAAAGGTGTATAGTGACCACTGGGCAAGTGAACGTGGACATTAAGCCAGATGCTCATCAGGGTCAAACCTCTTACTGCTTTTGCCAGGTAGGTTGTTGGCCACAACTTCTTACTAAGAAGGCTAAAGTCATAGATACAATCCCACTGGAACGAGTTAACTATTTGAGAGATTAAAAAAAAAAAATTCCAAACTACTACCATGTGCTATGACATTAGTCCTGGTCAGCTAAATGGCAGATGTAGTCTGACAACTTTAAATTAAGAAAATAGAAGTGGTTTGCATTTCTCTGGTTGCTAATGATGTTGGATATTTTGTCATATATTTGTTGGCCATTTATATTTCTTCTTTTGAGAAGTATCTATTTAATTCACTTGCCCATTTTCTATTTTTTTTTTTTTTGTTTTTGGTGTTATGGTTTTTGAGTTCTTTATATATTCTCTATATTAGTCATATCAGAGGCATAGCTGGCAAAGATTTTTTTTATTTGTAGGCTCTTTTAAGACTCTTGTTTCCTTTGTTGCACAGAAGCTTTTCAATTTGATGCCATCCCATTTATTAATTCTCAGTTTTATTTCTTGAGCTTTGGGGGGTCTTACTAAGGAAGTTTCTATCAGTGTCTATATACTAGAGAGCTAGTCCTCTGCCCTCTTCTAGTAATTGCAAAGTTTCTAGTTTAATTTCTAGGTCTTTGACCCATCTTGACTTGACTTTTGTGCAGGATGAGACTGCACTGAGATTCTATCTAAATCTGGTTAGAATAACAACCAGCAGGAATACAAACAATAATAAATGCTGGCAAGGATGTGGGGAAATAGGCACTCTTATACATAGTTGGTGGGATTGCAAATGTGTACAGCCACATGGAGATTAGCATGGAGATTCCTCAAAAGCCTAGGAATGGAACCACCATATGATCCAGTTATACCACTCCTGGGTACCTTTCCAAAAGAATTAAAGTCAGAATACTATGGTGATACATACATATCCATGTTTAGAGCAGCACAATTCACAATACCAAATTATGGGACCAACCTAAGTGTCTGTCAACAGATGAATGGACAAAGAAAATATGATATAGACACAATGGGATTTTACTCAGCCATAAAGAAGAACAAACTTATGTCATTTGCAGGAAAATGGATGGAACTAGAGAATATTACTCTGAGATCAGAAAGTGAAGGGTTGCATGTTTTCCCTCATATATATAAGCTGGAGAGAAAAGGGGGAACTGAAAGGACTTCAGGTAAATGAAGAGAGACCAATACAAGAGTAGAGAGTGATTGAGGAAGGGGTGTAGGAAAGGGAAGCTTGAGGAAGGCAACAGTTGAAATAATGCCAAGTCCATATATGAAGGTATCACCACCAATCTCACTAATGTGCATGGTGAGGGAGGCGAGGGAAGCGAGCTGAGCAGAAGGAAATACACCAAGTGCTGTGTGAGCGTATGTTTGTATCACCTTGAACCTCACTGTGATGCATAATTACAATGCAGCAATCAAAGTATAAAAAAAAGGACATAGAGGTGGTTAGACTAACCCATCCCACCATGACCTTCAGTAGGTATTTATAATGGAACAAGTATATGGCCAAACGAATGTCTTCTTCACAGTGTTTAAATCCTGATATAATGAAGAATGGCTAAGGCTCTATAGCCATCATCACAGTGAAAACTTCAATAAAAAACATGTCCAATAATACATATTCATGAATCCAATACAACCAATACATATTCATGAACTAGCCATCTTGGGAGGCAGGGCTCATAAATTGTGAGTGCCGCTACCCTGCCCACACTATGCTCATCGTCTGGTAGTGGAGACAGGTGATAAACAAATAAAATTCAAATGGAAATAAGGGTTAGGAAGGTAAAAAAAAAAAAAAAAAAAGCAAACTGCTATGAAAGAAATACAGGAAAGGGCTAATGGTGTCTTTGGTGTTAAAATAAGATACAGATGCAAACAGCTTTTTCAAACAGGAATATTAATAAGCATACAGACATGCACTCATAAAGGGAACATAAATGTGTAAGACTGGAATTTATGTTCATTTATTAAATATAAATTGACATCTGTCATGTGCCAGACTCTCACTCCTCTAGGTGAAAATAAATGAAACTCCTTTCTACTCTCTCTTCTAAAGAAGTGGGTAGGGGAAGTACCTCGTCAGATCTGAGGACAGTGAATCACTCTCATTTCCTTCTTTCCCACTTGGGTCCTATGTAAGCAATATCGAAACAATGATTCATTCAATGCTGCCTGCAGAACTTACACAGGGAATCCATTTAAGGTATCAACTAGGGTAGGAGGCAGGAAAGAACCCATCTTTCTGGATCCATCCACTTCAGAGACCTTCTGATAATAAAAGTATGTTTCTCACCCACCACTGAGCAGAAATTTGCTGACTTAAACAAAGCGGGTCCGCTGTGTTTTCAAACTTTGGTTCACGATTCCAAGAAATGAGCAGTTTGTAATAAATTTATCCCAGTGGCAGAACATCTCACGACCAGCTTTTCCACTTTGAATACCACAAACAGACCTTTTATTTGTTGACACACAGCCCCTGGACATTCATGAAAACAAGATGTTCTCTTGCTGCTTTTTAAGTTAAACAGATTTAAGTCAGGGTCTCAGCTGAATTTCAAAACCAGATGTTACATGGCAAAGAGACTGAACTGACCCCAGCCATGAGCGCCTAGTTCACTCCAACTTGGGTATTCTTGTCAGCAGGAGGAGAAACCAAACATGACTTAAACTGGAAGTGGGAGCAACTCTAGGTTCACTATTGTCTCCATTCAGTGTCTGCCTTGCAGGTCTGAGAGGCTGTTAGGAACATTGCTTTGGGGAATGAGCATTACTGATGAGGGCTGGTGACTAGGAGGTTACGGTGCCTTGATTTTGGAGCAGATTATTGAGAAAAGATAATCTTCCTCTCCCACACCTCCATCCTGCTTCTCTGTAGACCCCAGAACCCCTCCAGGAAATAGCTCCACTCTATCCATCCATGATTCCTCTTTTCACCCCACCCTCACACATAAACACAACCCCGAGACGTGTCAAACTCCGGAGTCTTGCAATGATTTAGCCCTCAGTTTCTGCCGCTGGGCCTTTGTCCCGGCTTCCTTTCTCCTGGAACCTGACGTGCCCCCTGCTTCTTTTGCAAATCCCGTATGTTTTTCTAGAGTCTGGTTCAAGTCTTAACCTTATCTCAGAACCATCCTCTCTTTCCACTTCTACCCATTATTGACAATGCTTTTCTTGACGATCAATACTATATGGCTTTGTTATTCAAATGATATTATTTCTCTTAATTGAGTCTGAAGCTGCTCAGGGTCAAGGCTTTGATCTCCTCTCACAGTGTTGAGTATTTTGCTATGCATTTATAGATGCATGGAAATCTTTGCAAAGATTATTGAAAAGCTTAAAAATCCTGGCCTGAGACTTCCAAGTTCCAAACAATACCACAGCTGTAGTCGCCGGTGCTGTCTGTCCCATGTTCCTGTCTCAACCCATCTGAGCACAGTATAGAAATGTACCGGCTGGGCCCTGATGGCCGGCTGGGGCCAAGCAACCAGTTCCGGCCAATGAGGCAAGAACAAAACTGTCACGTCAGAACTTTGGGGTAGACTTGCTGATGTGAGGCCTTCAGAGATCTTTTTCCTCTCCACCATGACTGGCAATATTTCCTGATGGTAGCTGTCCCTGAATACAGGTGACAATGATATGGGCCAGAGGCCCTGCCTCTCCCGTGTTAGTGAGAAACCATGAGTGACAGACTGCTGTTAAAGTCGCTGAGGTTTGGGTTGTGTCTGCCCCCAGCATAACATTTTGTCAGGACTGGTATGACCTTGTCGACTCTGATACTAGATACTGCTTCAAACAAGTACTTATTACATGTATCCATTATTTATTTTCCTTCTGTGACTGCTAGTAAGGAAACAAGGGGAGGTGGGTTAGATGAAAGACCATTTGCAGGTAGAACACCAGGAATGAGAAGTAGCTCATATTCCATTTCTCTCCTTGTACCTGTGAGCCATAAAACCACTACTCACTGTATGAGTGTTTGCATATCATGTGATCATTCATTTATACGAGGCATGACAAACTCAAATGTTCTCAAGAACTAAAGAAGTAAATATTTTTGGAGTGGTGACCTTTAGGGGAGTAGAGAATGTATAGCTCTAGGAACAAATTCAATTTTTTTTTTTTTTTTTTTTTTTTTTGCGGTACTGGGGATTGAACTCAGGGGCATCCTACCTTCGAGCTATACCCCCAGCCCCATTTTTTATTCTTTATTTTGAAACAGAGTCTCACTAAGTTGTGGAGTGCCTCACTAGGTAGCTGAGGCTGGCCGCGAACCCGGATCCTCTGGTCTCAGCCTCCCAAATGCTGGGATTACAAGCGTGCGCCACCATGCCCGGTTTTTTTTTATAAAAAAAAAAAAACAAAACAACAACCATGCTGTGCAAGGGAAGCACATTTGCAGAGCAACACGGGCCCCATGACTGACCTGTGCCCCCCTGATAGATACAGTCACTCACTGATGGTAGATCTAGAAATTTATTTATTTAGCCGACAATTATATAGCACCAAGTACCTCAGACAGCCCTAAGAACTTTATAAGTTTAAATGTATACATTTAAATTCTTGTAATGATCCTTACTGTCCTCATTTTAAAGATGAAAATATCAAGGCCCAGAGAAAGTGAGTGTTCGCATAGCTACTTCATGATAGACCCAGGATTTACATCCAGATGATCTGGTCTCCGTGGTTTGAATCGCAATACTCTGCTACAGCTCCGAAGACCTGTAAGCGGCTGACACGAGGTAGACAGTGGCCAGGACTTTGATGATGAAACGACCGAGTGATGCCCTGGAAGGATTTATGCTCCCTTACCAGGAGCCACTTCCTGTCAGGAGGGATTGGCTTGCTTGAATGTTAGGGTAAGCTCATTCTTGATGTTTATTAATGAAGTAAAAATGAATCTCCTGTTTATGTTCGCTTGTGCTTTGACAAATTGATTTATTATTTCGCTTAAGTGGAGTTCAGTTTAGAAAATAAGCTGGATCCATCCTAAAACCTTAAAAAAATAAATTACCATCCTTCCACTTAGACTTTTTTTTTTTTTTCTCACTTAATCAGCTTTAGACATGAAGCTAAATCATCTAGGTTTATCTGTGTCCATTTCAGGGCAGATTCAGGTTTTGTGAGAGCTGAAGAGTATTTGGGAGGCCTTCTTTAAGAAACAGAATACAATATTAAATGTCAAAAGTCAGATCTGGGGTTGTGACGGGGTCCAATCTCAGTGAGAGGACATGCGTGTGGCTGAAGCCCCATTGATTTCATGGCAAATCAGTTTCTGGTCTCTCATCTTTATTCTTATGACTGTTCCATAAAAATGTCACAGCAGTCTTATTTTACTTTTCTTTTCTTTTTTTGCAGTATTGGGGATTGAACCCAGGAGTATTCTACCTCTGAACTACACTCCCAGCCCTATTTTTCATTCTTTATTTGGAAATAGGGTCTGACTAAGTTGTGGAGGGCGTCACTAAGTAGCTGAGGCTGGCTATGAACCTGGATCCTCCTGTCTCGGCCTCTCAAGTACTGGGATTACAATTGTGCGCCACCATGCCCAGCTTTATTTTGCTTTCCAATTACTTTGAAACCACAATTATACTCCTCTTTTTAAAAAACTGCCACATAAATACTGGAATTTAGGAAAGAAATAATATAGAGGACAATTAGACATCACTCTTTAAACAGATTTGAAATAAAGTAGAATTACAGATATAGCCAGTTCATTGTGGGTTTTTTGCTTATAACCCACATAACTAAGTATGGTAGGTGGATGAGAGGGCAAAGAAATTTAAAATATTATGGCCCTTGGCCAAGATGAGACCAGTGAAAAATAAAGAGTATCAGACATCACAATTTATGTCAATGAATGCATTATTGGATTCACCAATTTTTTTTTTTTTTACCACATTTAATTTAAAAAAGGAGTTGTTTTGAGAGGAAAGAATACTAGAATTGCTAATGTACCCCAGGCCTAAAGTAGCACCTGGGATACAGAAGGTCCAATTCAATATATGTCTATAGAATAAATGAATCAGCAAGTGACTGAATATGTATGTTTGATGAAGGAGCTACTAATGGTGGTCACAAGCCTCCCTCATCAAGCCCACCTTCCAACTGCATCTTTGATTTATAAACCATTAGCCATAATCTGGTAGAAGCAGTAAAGTCCCCAGAGTCTCTCATCATAATAAATATTTTTATATAGATGAGTCTTCACTTACACTGGGGATACATCCTGATAAACCCAATGTAAATAGAAAATGCATTTACTACATCTAACTTACCAAACATCATAGCTTAGCAACATAACGCGCCATAGTGTGCAAACTATTTGCACTAGCGATGGAGGTGCCAACATTGCAAGACTATACCGGACAGTAGTCTGGTAGCCTGGGAAAAGATCTAAACACTAGATTCTAAGCATGGTTTCTACTGAATGTATATGGTTTTTGTACTATTGTAAAATTAAAAAAAAAAAAAAACTAAATGGAACCTTCCTAAGTCAAGGATCATCTGCATTTCTATGTCTATGATAAAATCAATCCAAAATCATGGCTGTTACATACTTATGGGAGGAATTCTTTGAAGAACTTGGAGAAAATGATCCTAATAGAGTTCCTTCCTTGCAAGCTAACATGTGTTTGCACTCACTCCCCCTCTGCATTCTCTGGGTTTGATAAACATGCTTTTCCCAAACTCAGGATGGCCCATTTCACGATACATCAGTTTTAGTTATTAAATAACAAGACTCAATATTAATGTTGGCCTTCTCCATCCCTCTTTAAGAAAGTGTTTTTAGCCAAAGATATTAAACCGCTCTTTCCCCCTGTCAGTGAGACAGCCAGTATCCTCAAATCACAGCTCATTTGTACCACATCGGCGTGAATATTCAGACTCCGCTTGTCTCCAGCTCTTAAAGGCTGCTGTTAGAGTGAATGATGGACATTTTGCTTGGAATTAGCAAAAGGAAGGGTAAAACAAGAAAACCCAAGTTATAAGTTCAGACTCAAAGATCTGCTTCAGGGAATGTAGCTCCACCTTTTCCTCTAGGAAAAGTCGATTTAGAAAAAAAAAAAAAATCTAGACTAATTTGGCATTGTGGGACCTGGGAGACAGAGAATAGTAGGAAGGAAAATGTCTCCGTCTCTCCCCCCCCCCCCCCGATGGAGTGTTTGTTCTACTTAAATCCTCCTGGAGCAGTGTTGCACTGAGTCATGCAGGATTTGGTTTTGTTGAACATCCCAAAGCAGGGTTCGGAAATGGCTGAGTATTTGTCCTTCAACTGTACAAATCATATGGCAGCTGGAGCTTCAGGTAAGACTTTGGTAGTTTTGCATCAGAGTGAACTAGCACAATCATTCCTTTCCCTTTCCTACATATTCATTTGTGCTATGGGAGCAGAGTGCTGGAAGGGAGTTCTAGACAGGCGCTCCGGGCCCCATTGCCTGCTGTTCTGTTATCCATGTCCTTGCCTTGTCTTGTCCACCATGGTGCAATCTCCTTGCGTCAACTGCCGTGCACGGCGGGGATGTGTGCTTTCAGGAGGTGCCTTTTATGGCCAGGTGCAATTCTCTGGCCAGGAAAACTGCATTACTTAGTGAGGCATACAATATCTGCATGTGGTGAGATGGTGTGTCCCCTTCCCTTCCCTTCCACAAAGGTTTCCAGGATGCTGGGAAGACCCTGGGAACCTGTGTTCCCCATGTCCCCTCAATCCCTAACCAAACTCGGGCCATACCCAGGCTCACCATGTATGTTTCTTCTTGTATCTCATGACAAGGACCCTGGACGTCCCCTCAATTTCCCCGTGGGAAAGCTCCTGTATGAAAGTCTGGGTTCCAGGCCTCGTCCTGTGTGAGCCTAGTTCTGCATCTAACCAGAAACCCATAGTGAAGCATCTTCGTTTAAGAAGGACCTCTTCAGATCCTACTATAACAAGCATGGGCGCACTTGAACTCAACAGGAGACCGCGCACTTTGTTAGATGTGTTCCGAGAGACTCATTCTAGGAGTGTCTAGGGGTGTTCAGAGAGGCTCATTGTCTAAAACTCAAAGAAAGAGGGAGAAAAACACTCCCAAACTTCTCTTTCCACTCCATCTGGAACTTCAACTGATTCCAGAAATATTGGCCCGCTGTGGTTATAAAATCTCCCCTTTATGCCATTCTAAAACAAGGGCAAAGCCTGCTAGGTTCTTACAACTCAAAGCATTTCTTTTACATGCTCAGAGGAAAATGATCTTTCTCTCCAACCCCTTTAGCTGGCTGAAATTAATGAAACACGGTTGGGAGGCACCTATGCTGGCCACCGGCCATCATTCACTGGAACACCCCAGCTAGGCTGTTCATGGACTGCAGAAGCTGCTTCCTCTTGCTTTCAAAGTGTCTCATTTTATATAAATAGCAATTTGCACAAAATCACTGACTCAGATGTCAGTGACATTTTGAGTAGCTTCAAGACAATAGGCCTCTTTTTCTTGGCTACTCTGAGAACACAAAGAGGAAAATATGGAAGTGGGAATTTAAAGAGCGGTGGTATCTCAAGGTTCATCCAGGAAATGGGTGTTGTGGACAAGCAGAAAAGGAGGAGGGGTCCAAATTTCTGATAGCTTTTTTTCCCTAATAGTTACACAGCCCCTCCAAAGACCAAGGGTTTCTGCTACAGAAAGAGAAGTAGCCAGGTGTGGTGGTGCATGCCTGTAGTCCCAGTACTTGGGAGGCTGAGACAAAAGGATGGCAGATTCGAGAATAGCCTTAGTAACTTAGTCAGACCCAGTTTCCAATGAAAAAATAAAATAGGGTTGGGGGTGTAGCTCAGAAGTAGATGTCCCTGGGTTCAATCCCCAGTTGGAAAAAAAAAGAGAGAAGTAAGGGAATGAGAAAGGAAGAGGAGTAGGAGAAAGAGAAGGAGGAGAAGAAGGAGGAGGAGGAGGAGGAGGAGGAGGAGGAGGAGGAGGAGGAGGA